>JAODAL010039050.1:0-38445 GCA_025379985.1 Phyllomedusa bahiana | reverse complement strand
ATAACTGGGGGGGTGTTTTTTACCAGGAAAATGTGTAAATTACGGTAATTCATAGCTCTCATTGAGAGTTATGAATACCCGCCGTTTTTCCCATCCTACAATACAAAGAGGGGAAATCAATTGATATGTCACTTCTTCCCGGCACCCCCCTGCTCCCCCCGCGCGCGCGCCAGGGAGAGTGACAGTGAATGGGAGCCGGCAGTCAGTGTTTAGAAGTACGTGCGGGCCCAGGGGCATACCTCTAAAAACCCAGCCAGGGGGTAATAGAGAAGCCAGGGCCCCCAAAGAAAATTTTGGTTGGGGTCCCCAAACCCCCCCCCCCCCCCTTGCCCACTTCCTGGCCACGACCATTTACCAGGACATGCTGTTAGTTTAATACAAGGGGCAAAATACCTCACCATACATATCACCATCTACTGCTACCAAACAAATCCCACTATACAAGACCAACATTACCAAAAAACCTACTACAATGGACCTGTTTACACTGCCAGAACAAAACCCCCAAATTTGACTGAAATAATACCCCTACACTATTATGATCAGACACAAAGACCAATAGTACGCCCATATAGTGCCCCATATAGTGGTATATACTAGTTACACAGGCTCTGCAGACTGTATATAACCGTCATACAGTGATCATATTAGTGGTAGACACCAGTGTACACGGGCCTTCTGCAGACTGTATATTACCTCTATACAGTAACCATATAGTGGTAGACACCAGTGTACACAGGTCGGTAGACTGTTATTTCCCTCCATACAGTGACCATATAGTGGTAGACAGCAGTGTACACAGCTGTGCAGAATATAAGTGATTACAGTGCAGTTACATCTTGTGACTCACAGGTGACATTTCTCTGACCAGTCGTTGACTTTCTCTTTTGTTCTGCATCTGACCGCCATGATGGCCCGGAGGGCCCGGGCGTTTAAAAGCGGGATGCGCCGGGCCCCTCAGCTCCCCACCCGCCGCAGTGAACTGTTATGTTCACTGCCGGCGGGCCCAGGAGCGGCATTAGCAGGTAGTCCGGTAGCAGACGCGGTAGCAGCTGCCCCGGGGCGTGGGCCCCCTAAGTGCACGGGGCCCTGGGGCAGTTGCTACGTCTGCACCCCGTTTGTTACGCCCCTGCACCCGGCGTATTTCGACACAATACCCATGTGAAATAGAAAAAGTTAAAAAAAAAAAAAAAATACTGACAGCCCAAACCGCAACTTTAAGCCCCACCCCAGATGACCCTAAAACTTTATATCATCGGTGATGGAAAAGTGACAAATTCAAACTCATTTTAACATCACTTTTGCCATTTTTTTTCAAATTAATGAATACCATTTTCCCTGGTAATAAAAATAATAAAGAAATCTAATGTAAAAAATAAGTAAAAATAAAGTCTGATTTATCACAGAAAGAGGCAAAAAATCACAATAACTGTGCATGAAAAAGTGTTATAGCATTCAGACCTATGTGTACTAAAAAAAAAAAACCTGGATAGGAATAGGTTAAGCAATCAGAAATTGTTTTGCTCTCCCTATAGTAAAGTAAAGGGTTTTGTTATTGCAGTGATCTAATCTTATAAAATAGAACTTGTGGTGAACATCATAAAATATTTAGCACCCCCTACAGCCTTCACCTTGTCCTTTCCTTGGGTGTTCTCCACTTGTTCTCGTAACACTGTGACCACCTAAATAGCAGATACCGTATATACTCAAGTATAAGCTGACCTGAATATAAGCTGAGGCACCTCCTTTTGCCACAAAAAACTGGGAAAACTTATTGACTCGAGTATAAGCCTAGGGTGGAAAATGCAGCGGCTACTGGTGAATTTCAAAAATAAAAATGGATTTAATAACATTACATAGGCAGGTATAGGCAGTTTAAGTCCCCCCTAGGCAGATATGGCAGTTATAGGGGGATTTTGTCCCCTTAGCAAGTATAAAAAAGGTTATGTCCCCCATAGCAAACATATAACATTCCGGCCTGGTAAATAATAAAATCATGTTTTTGGGATCTTATTCAAGTAAAAACGTCCATCGACATATTGTTTCTTTTTCAAATGATTGCAGCAGCAGTAACCACGAACAGTGAAAAGTTCAATAGCTTAGTATCTGCAACCGCATGTAGTTAGTGGAGCAGTATGGACGGGGGCGTCACCTCCGCGGAAGCGACGTTTGGAAGCAAAAATCCTCCTTTTTAAGCACAAGTTAAAGGATTAAAGACTATTTTATTAGGAAAACAATCGTATTTTAATTTTTTAAATATGTTCAAAAATTTAAAAAAAAATTTAAAAACATATGATTCCAGAACATATTGTGACATTTACAGTAAAAAAATTCATATTGAGATTTCATTTAGTCCCCTTTGGGGTTTTAAATGATCTAGTTGAAAATCCCCATTTCTTCATTTCGTAGGGGTGTTCTTTTTATTGATGTACCTTTTTAGTGAGTAAACTGTTTTTAAAAATAACCATCCGAGTTTGACACTCCGTGGCGTCTCTCGTGAAAATGGCGGGGCAAAAGAGCTTCTCCCAAATTTTTTTATTTTCATTGTATCACTTTTGCCTATTTTATTCTGGAAAAATACGTTGGTGACGATGTTCATTAATTTTTGATTTTAACACTACGGGGGTCTGCCCCACATACCCCCAAGCCGCAAGGGCACTTCACAAAAATAAACAACATTTTTGCTTTTACAAGTATGCATACCTTTTATATTGTTTTTAAAACCCTTTTGGGGTATGTGTAATTAGACCCCCGTAAATAGCAGGCAGTTTGAAAATTTATCACGGAAACGCCCCTTCTTTTTTTGTTGTTACACCCATAGTTTTTTTTCTTATCTTTATGTCTGATCTGAGAGCAACCCCCCAAGGTTTTTTCCCTTTCGATAAATGAACCCTTTTGGTATTTTAACAATGTCCGAATTTGGGATCGTGGACAGTAGCGGCCAGTTTTTTTATAATAATTCAATGTTTTCTTTTAAACCCCAAACTCATAATAAATGAAAATCTCCCCCATTGTTTTCTCTTTTTATTAGTTTGTAACAGCCACCTTTTTCCATGGCTAAAACTCCTGTCCCATAATTTCCAATTTAGATTACCCATATCCCTTTGTGTAATTTTTTAACAATTTTCTCCATTTTTTCATTTATATGTGATGTATCTGAGCAGAGCGTATTCCCCTAAAAACTGATTTTTTGGGTATCCATTAAATACCCTGGGGCATGATGATATTTTTGGAAAGATTTTTTTTTTTCCCTAGGTTTTGGAATACAGTACATTTTTTAAATGTACCTTAATTTCTGGTTTAACTCCAATAAATGAACAGCATTTTTCATTAATGTGGCAGAAAAACTAAATTAAGGATGGAAGTTTGAGCATATCAAAAAATTTTGAGTTGTTCACCAGGGGCCCTTCCATAACAAAGGAAATCGTCCAATATTGACCACAGTTCGGTGCGAATGAGGGCCTGATGGAAAAGACATAGGTTTTTTAAAAAAAAATCATATAAAGATTAGCGAACCCCCGGGGTGCGGCGAGCCCCTAGGGGGCCTTTTTGCTGTATGAAAAATGTTGCCGAAACCCGAAATTTTCTTTGTCAAAATTTCGTCTAACAAAGAATAATAAAATTAAACTGTTGATTAGTTTGAGACCCTCCCCACTAGTGCTGTTTTCACTGCCTCTCCCCCTTTTTCAAATGGAATGTTTGTGTTTTGAAGATTTTTTTGTAAGTGAATAAATAATAAAAATTTTTTTCAAACCAATTTTTTATAATTTTTTCAGTTCGTAGTGCTTTATAGACCGTTGGTCCCGTTTTTATATGTTTTTGCATAAATTGATCAACAAAATAGCAATTTTTTTAAAATAAAAGTTGCCCTGAGGGGCTATAGGTTGTCCCGGGGGGTTAGTGGCAGATTTATACCTTAGGTACGAGTTTAAAAAATAGGGCTTGGATGTTCATTATTCAAAAAAATTTTTTAATCCGTTTTTAGAGCCCATTTTCTGTGGCATCCTCCAGAAATATTCTTTAAAAATATATTAAAATTTTTTTTAGTGGTCTCTATCTATTTCTTATATATAAAACTCATCTGACAGTTGTGTAGGGCCCCCTTATATAGTGACTAGTTCCCTTACAACAGTGCCCCGCCCTTGGGCTTTTTTTATGGTAATCGATTTATCATTTTTAACTCTTTTTTCGCCTGCCATTTTTTATATTGAAATTTTTAATTCTTTCAAGTTTGCCTCATTATATTGGATTATTGTTGATTTTTTAAATTTTACTTCTTTTTTAACCACCTGTGTAAAAAGATCTAATGTGTATTATGTTGGGCGGATCAAATGATCTTTTTTAAAATGCGTTTAGATGTACAATATGTTTTAGAATTTTCTTTTTTTTTCCTGAAAAAAAATTTTAGACGTATTATCGGCATAATATGCAAGTCCACATTAAATTGAAGTAGATCTTATGATTAGAGGGGAAAGAAATTTAGTCTTTTAGAAACTTTCTAACATTAATACAGATCGAAAGATGCTTGAATAAAGGACTAAATTTCATTCCATCTAAAAATAAGATCTATTTCAATTTATGTGGGCTTGCATGGTTATGCCGACAATTAGTCTTAAAATGTTTTTCAGTGAAAAAAAAAAGGAAAAATTTTAAAAGTATTGTACACTAAAAGCATTTTCAAAAGAGTCAGTTTGATCCCCCCATCATAATACTACATTAGATAGGATTTACACAGGGTTAAAAAGAAGTAGAATTAAAATTCAACAATAATGCTCAATATAATGCAGGCAGAAACATTGCAAGAATTAAGAATTCAAATAGCAAATGAAGGCAGGCATGAAATTGATTAAAAAGTGATAAATCGATTACCCAAAAAAAAAGCCGACAAGGGTGGGGCTACCGTTTATAAATGGAACACTAACCTTACATACAGTGAGCCCATACACAACTAGTCAGAATAGAAAATAATTAAGAAAATAGATAGAGACCCTACTAAAGGAATTTAATATATTGAGATTAAGAAAATTCTGGAGGATGCCACAGAAAAGGCATCCATATACGAACGATTAAAAAATTCTATTTGTATAATGAACATCTAGAGTCCCTATCTTTTTTTAATCTCGTACCTAAGGTATCATAAATCTGCCACTAACCCCCCCGGGACGACCTCTAGTCTCAGGGGTCAACTCTATATTTGAAAAATTGCTATTTAATGTTATCATTTATGCAAAAACATATTCAATACGGACCAATGGTCATACAAAACACTACAGAACTGTTAAAATTATAAAAAATTTGATTGCAAAAATGTAACTTATTTTAGTTTCACTTGACATAAAATCTCTAAACACAAACGATTCCCATTTGAAGAAGGGGTAGAGGCCATGAGAAACAGCACTATGTGAGGATGCGTCGTCTAACTAATCAACAGATAAATTTTTATTATGTCATTGGTTAAACTAATTTTGACAAGAACTATTTCAGGTTCGGCACACAATTTTTTCATACAGCAACAAGGCACCTCTATGGCTCGCCTGCAGGCCCCAGGTTTACGCTAATCTTATATGATCGTGTTTATTGAAAAACCTATGGTCTTTCCTATCAGCTCTCATCCTGCACGTCGAACTGTGGCACAGATATGGGACGATGTCCTGTTGTTTATGGCAAGGGCACTGGTGAACAACTCATGGATTTTATTTATATGCTCAATGCTTGCCATCCATTAATTCAGTTCTCTGCCACCATTAATGAACATGCTGTCCAATTATTTGGAAATTGAAACACAGAAATGTGAAGTACATTACAAAACTGTACTGTATTCCAAACCTATGAAAAAAACATCTTTACTCAAAACTAGTCATCATGCCCCTAGTTATTTAATGGCATACCGAAAATTCAGTATTATTAGGGCAGGATACGCATCTGCTCAGATACATCATCAATACTGAACAAATTAGAAGATTGTTAAAAAATTTTACACAAAGAGGATCTGATAGATCTAGAATTGGAAATTATGGGACAGGTTTGTGTTAGCCATGGATAGTAGATGAGCTGTTACAAACTAATAAATAAGGATAAACATGGATAGATTTTCATTTATTAGTGAGTTCGGATGGTCACAGTAAAAACAGTGAATATATTATAAAAAAATTAATGGCCGCTACTGTCCACTGATCCAAAATTTGGACACTTGTTCAAAATACCACGAGATTCATTTATCGAAAGGCCAAAAACCTTGGAATATGCTATCATAATCAGACATAAGAGATAAGAAACACACTATGAGTGTAACAACAAAAAAAGAAGGGACGTTTCCGTGTATGAATTGTCAAAACTGTCTATGCTATTGATAATCTTGGCTCGTACATATGACACATACCACATATAAAAAATCAATATAAAAGGTATGCATACTTTAATAGCAAAAATGTTTTGATTATTTTGTGAAGTGGCCCTTGCGCTTGGGGTATGTGGGGCAGACCACCCGTAGTGTTAAAATCAAATTAATGAACCTCTTTCAGCCCATACGTACTTTCCAGAATAAAATAGTAACATGATGACAATGATAATAAAAAAATTTGGAGAGAGCTTTGTTGCTCGCCATTTTCACGAGAGACCCAACACGGATGTCAGAACTCCGATGGTGTAATTGTAGAACAGTTTACTCACTAGAAGGTACCATCAATGAGAAAGAAACACTCCTACGCAGAGAAGCAATGTGGATTTTCAAACTAGCTACACTTAACCCAAGGACTAAATGAGAATCTCAATATGAATGTTTTTCTGTAAAATGTCACTCACTGCGCACGAATACATTGGCATGTTCTGGAAACATATGTTTTTAAATGTTTTTAATGTTGTCAGACATAGTTCCTATTTAATAAATGACGATTGCTTTCCTAAATAAATATAGTCTTTAATCACTTACCTAGGCTTGGAAAGGAGGAGTTTTGTCTTCCGAGAACGGTCGCTTTCCGCAGGAGGGTTGACGCCCCCTGTCATACGCACTCACTAACTACATGCGGATGCATGATACTTAAGCTGGAATTGAATCATTCACTGTTCGTGTTATTTTTGTTTACACGCTGCTGCAGATCATTGAAAAAAGAATACAAGTATGTCAGATAGACTGTTTTTTTACTTGATTAATGATGCCAATAACCGGAGTATTTAATTATTTAACCTTGTCGGAATGTTATAAGATTGGCTGAAGACGGCATGAGGATAGTTGGCCATAATCCACACCACTAGACACACTAATGGTGTAATAATGTAAATTAGCCTAGGTATATTCAACTACTTATATATTTCCTCCATAGGCAAGTATTAGAGGCAGTATATGTCCCCCATAGGCAGGTATAGGAAAGGGTTAAAAAAAAAAAAAATACAATGTACTCACCTCTCTCCCGCTGCAACACCGACTCCTGAGCTCTCCGTCTTGTCTTCTTGCTGGGACCATAGGGTGTGATGTCCCATCAGGCAGCATCTGGATGACACACACAGAGCCGCACTGTCTGTTGATACTTGGAGGTCAACAACTGCTTTCGGCCATTACCGAATCCTTGCGGGAGCAAGGGACAGGCAGCTCGCTCTCTGCTCTCTGCTTTGCAGTGTTATCATCAGCTGCATGTGCTCCCAGAAGAAGCACATACAGCTGAAGAGACCGCCAACAGCACCCGGGCCATGGCAGCGCCCAGACACTGTGGGATGACTCATGAGTCAGCTGTTTGTACTCCCAGAGGAGTCGCATACAGCTGAAGTATCCCTGCCGGTACGCGTGCCGTCGCAGCGCCCGAGCGCCGACAGTGACTCGATTATAAGCCGAGGATGGATTTTTCAGTACATTTTTTTGTATGGTACATAGTTAACATGTAAATAAACCCAGTTTGCTGTATTCATATGTAACATTACATTATTAGGTGCCAATTACCCAGTGCTGCCTATGGGCACAAGCCAATTATGCCACAGGTACATCGGGCACTAATCACATGTAGGCTGTACTGCAAGGATTTGAATGGTTTGTCTGTTTTCAACAAACATTAAAGAAAAAGCTGCAAATTAGAGTAATAACAATGGAAAATAATGTTTTACATTAATCAGTTTCATGCATGAAAATCAGAACTGAAATTAATCTGCTCTGTAATTAATCTCAAGGCCAGATGTCCACATTTATAAGGTTTAAATCTATGGTACTTGGAACCGGATGGTTGATGAGCCACCAAAGTCGTCGCGCTCAAAGAAAAAAAAGGCTTGGTTTAATTCAAACCATCTGTTTGCAATGAACTGGATTGGCCTTGGGGTAGCATAATACTTTATATTCATGGGCTCATAGAGCTGCAGTAGCCACAAATCTCACCACAACATGGAGATCACATCTGGGCTGGTTCCTTAGAATTACACTACATTAAGTTTATACAATACTTTACACAATAGCTTTCTTTCTTTCATTCACCTTTTCACTTTATAATACATCTAATGCAAATAGTTGCTCTCAGGACTTGTATACCCAAAGTGGCAAAAAGCAGAGCGAGTGCTGCACAGATCATAGAATGTCTGAGACGGTCTATAAATCCATACACCACATACTTGGCTTTTTGAGGACAGCCAAACAGAAAAAAGGGGCACAGAGCTCTGCAGAGCGCCTCTGTCCATTCATTAAAGAGGTATTCCTATCTAATTTACTATCTTTATGCTTGTAGGCAAAGGTTGTAGGCAAATTAAAGATTATAACCAAATACATTGCTATTCCAATTTTGCTTCATTTCAGAGGTAGAGCAGTTCTTATCCCCTGCTTGTGTACACAAGCCTCACTAGGTTACTGACCACATCTTTCTTCTCTAGCAGTGGCCGAGCTGGTAACTTCACTCCCTGCTGTGTCTTTTAGCAGGTTGGAGGTTCTCAGTCTGTGCTTCTATCTTTTTACTGAGAAAACTTTAGCCCTTTAGAGTTACTGACCTGGAAGAAGCCTTGTGCCATCCTGTCAGGTATGCAGAGTACATTTATGGTTATCTACATCAAAGAGAACAGAGGAGAACAGAGTCACTCAGCAGCTAACACTGTGTCATGGCAGAATGTAAGTTTTTCTCTCTCACTAAAAACTACTTCTAATAACAAATACAGCTTTGCTAGCTGATGTTTATAGCCAGGCGTCCTGCTCGAACAGCAGACTGCATTCAGCAGCTTGCAAAAAGTGGTCTTCATGTTTCCATTAAAGAGTTGAAACATATCGACTCCACACCAAGTCTTTGTGGGAAAGACTTGGCGTGGAGTCAAAATGTTGCAGTTTTTTAAAGGGGTTTTACCACAAAGGCATTTCATGCTTGGTTTGTCCTCTCTTCAGCAGTATTCAAAATGAGGTGTGTTTGATTTGTTTGAACTGTATAGCATGTGACACAGCAGGCTTGACATCACCATACCTCCCCCGCAGTTAAACAAAGGGCTGTTCATGTAAAGTCAAGTAACCTAAAATACGAGTGCTATGACTAGCTACATTGTAGCCTAGTGGCTACCACTTTAGCCTTTTATTATAGGTGTCCTAGGTTGAAATCCCTGCGGGAACCAAACGTTGTAGTCTGCCTTTCAGTAATGAGATCCTAGGTTCAAATCCCTGTACAGACAATTGAGATTTTTCTTTCTCAATGGATGTGTCCATTGAGGAAAAGAAAAATCAAATTGGCTTTACCTACACAGCCGAGCTCTGTACAGCATTTGTATGTTAGAACTCTCTTGACTTTTCATAAACAATATCTTTGACTAATATAATTTGTACAAGTGCATAGTTCATTATACAAAGAAACAAATATTTGATTTGTTATGTATCAATAGCAGGGAGCACGATCTTATTCTAGATTGCCTAATGACATTACATAGATAAGATAGCATATCTGTAGTATCTGAGGAAATGTATACTAAGGCTCTGTCCTCCCCTGCAGTGGACAAAAAACGAACAGAAATTGAATTACTAAAACGTTCAATGAAACTAGATTTTCTGTCCAGCTTCCTGTCAAAAGCAGCTGAAAAAACGTCCCGTTTTTGCGCGCGTATTTTCGTTTTTTGGAACGTCTTTGCTCTGCTTTTTAATCGTATCACAATTAAGCCAGTTGGATGATAAACTACACCCCAAATACAGGTGAAGTTAACATGTTAAGTTAATCACAATCCTTTAGCGATCACTGTACGCGCCATTGTGAGCACATGAGTCCTTTGTGTGCTGCTTGCTTGTCAGGTGCTACTGCTTTATAACATTTTTTTGCACACAGATTCTTTGTGCACCAAAAATTCCACAAAAACCCTCATTATCTTTCCATAGGCAGCAAGATAAACTGTATTAGCATCAAAATCTGTAAAGAAAAGGATTTCAGCGCCAAAATCCCCAGAAAACGTATTATTGCGCACCAAATCCATAAAAAAACAATATTTATAGTGTCAAGAAGCGAGTATCCACTGTTATTAGCGCCAACATTTTTACAAAGCATATTGATCTTAGCGCCCCAATGCCGTAAAAAAAAACTGGATATCTGGCGCAAAATCCGTTAAAAAAACCTATTTTTTGGTGTCAGAAAGCTAGATCACTTTATATTAGTGCGCAAAATCTGCTTAAAAATACGGATTCTGGCGCCGAAATCCGTAAAAATTGTATTTATTTTGCGTCAGAAAGCTAGATCACTTTATTAGCGTCAAATATCTGTAAATGATACGGATTTTAGCCCAAAAAAAGCCATAAAAAAATGAATTCTGGCGGCCAAAATCCATTTAAAAAAACGTATTTTTCGACGTCATTATAAAGGCAGATAACGTTATTAGCGCCAAAATCTGTAAAAAAATTTATTTTAGTGCCTAAAAAAACTCGTAAAAAAACAGGATTCTTGTGGCAAAATCCGTAAAAAAACGTTATTTCTGGCGTATAGAGCGAGATAACGTTATTAGCGCAAAAATCTCTGTAAAAAATAATAATTTTATTGCCAAAAGCAACGTAAAAAAAAGGATTCTTAGCGTCAAAATCCGAAAAAAAACCTTATTTTTGGCGTCAGAGGCTAGATAACGTATAAGCATCCAAAACTGTAAAAAAAATCATTTAGTGCCAAAAAACGTAAAATAAAAAAAACGGATTCTTGCGCCAAAATCCGTAAAAAAAAAAAAAAACGTATTTCTGTGCGTCAGAAGCGAGATAACTTTATATTAGCGCCAAAATATGTTGTTAAAAAAGGATTTTAAAAACACCAAAATCCGTAAAAAAATGGATTCTGGGCGCCAAAATCCTTAAAAAACTATTTTTCAGCGTCAGAAGCGAGATAACTTTGATTAGCGCCAAAATCTGTTTAGATAATGGATGTTTAAGCAGCGCCAAAATCTAGTAAAAAAAAAACAGATTCTGATTGCCAAAATCTGTAAAAAAAAAACGTATTTTTTAGAAAGGCGAAAAAAATATGAATTGCGCAACAAAGTCGTAATTGTCACGTCAGATAGCGAGATAATACATTATTAGTCCCAAAATATGATTAAAAAGGGATTTAGCACCAAAGATCCTGTAAAAAAACGGATTCTGATGGCAAAATCTGTAAAAAAACGTTTTTTTTTAGCGAAAAAAAATGAATTGCGCAAAAATCGTTAGCGACCAAAGCATGATCATTTTATTACAAAAGGTACAAACAAGGCGACACATCAACATTTAGTATAACAAATTTTGTAGATAAAACCTTTGATTACAACCACTATAGGGGGACTTGGGTCTCCTTGGAGGGTTTTTATTGAAAAAACGCGCAGAAAAACGCGCCAAAAGACATCGGCGCTTTCCATAGACTCCTGAAGTAATTTTCTGCCCTGCTCTGGGCGTTTTTTATAGAACATGTTAGCAAAATAAGACCATAAAAAAAACGATGCAGAAAAAAAGAAGCTCAGTGTATACAGCATGAGGGATTTTATACATAGAAGTCTAGGAGATGAAATACAGTCGTTTTTAGAAAACGAAAAACGCTGGCGAAGAAACGGACGTTTCTCTGTGCAGTGTAGACAGAGCCTAAGAAAATCAGAAAAAGGACAGAAATAGAAGTGATGGCACCAGGAGTTGAAACACTTGCTCAGCCAAGTGAGTGTGTTGATTACTAAGCAGGGAAAGATACTGACAGTAGCTGCCGCTGAGAGGAGAGTGATGTCTGAGCATGTATGGCCAGGACTGACGAGCTCTCCTCACTGTCGTATCCCCTGGAGACGAGCTGTACACCTAGAATCACTAAGGGAGCAGCCCTAAAACAAAAATGGAAGAGAATTTTTAATAATGGTGGAAATAATATAATTTAGCAAGCTTTCCACATCAAATTCCATGGTGGATAACCCTTGAAGAAATAAAGACTACAAAAAATGGTTTTTTTTGCAAACTGCTAGGGTGTTGTTATTCTTTTTGAATTTAAAGGAATGTGTCATCAAAAAATGATTCATTGTTTAACTCCAGTTTTTATGTTAAAACAACACATTTTTTAGGAAGTTTTTTTTATTTTTATATTTTTCATATCACTTTCAAATATTTTTTAATAATTCTTAAGTCCTTGCAGTTTTCTCTTTTGGCCACTGAGGCCTAGTTTGCACTGCTTTATAAACAGCAGTACAGGAGAGATGCCTTTTACCGCAAGCTTCACTGCACATGAGGAAGTCTTAAGACTGACATCAGTGCCCCATACACATTCTATAGGAGAGTTTTCGTAGTCATACTCGTGACCTGGGAAAGAAATCACTGTGCAGGGAGGTGAAAGGGTTAACTGTGACATCTCCTCTTGTGACTGGTTTTGAATTCTGTGTTATCTAGTACACACTGTAGTCTCATTTCATTTTAGACTCTCATATGTGCTGATAATGAGACAGACAACTGAGAAATCTTTCTCTACATAACAATGAAAAACGTCAGACATTATTATTAGGCTTGTGTCCAAAGTGAAAACGGCAGGTCTTAAGAATTTTATTCAAAAAATATTGAAAGTGATATTGAAAAATTAAAAAAAAAATAACCAAAACTTCTTTAAAAATGTGTTTAACATAAAAATTGAGTATAAACAATAAGTCATTTTTGATGACCCATTCCTTTAAGTCAAGTGCTAGTTTTGTGTGAATGTCAGAACCTGGACTTTGCATCACGTGTGTATGGTTGGCTGCTGTTGAAGTACTCCTTTTCCTGCCAATATCCTTTGTGGACAGCCGTCATTTGTTTTTCACCACCCTTCCTTCACCAATTTCTACTGTAACAGGAACAGCAAGGAACAGGAGCAAGCCGAGCTGAAATGTAGGAGCTGAAACACTGGTCACCTGCACCGAGAGTGGGCAGCCTTAAAGGAGTTTGTCTCATTACAAAGCTTTCAGAGTGCAGCCTAAGTCAAAGTAGAGCCTGGGCAGTTGTTGAACTGAGGGGCGTGCTGTCTTTTCTGCCTCCTCTTCTCCTCTGCCCCCCTCCCTCAGCACACAGAAGCTACTCCTCATAACTTCTATACAGCAGGGGGAAGGGGGGGGGGGGACGAGGAGGGGGTTTGCTGCCAGAGTTAACCCGTGTGTGCCTTTCTAGTCTGCTGCAGCTCTTGCTGCTTCGTCTCCACAGTCAGAGACAGGAGAGTAGCTGATCGATGAGTGTTCCTATACCGCCCTGCTTAGCAAACAAAATCTTGCACATCTCCAGCAACAAACAGGACCCAGTCAGAACAGACACAGGCAGCTGTGAATGTTACTATACTCAGATGTTCACTGAGTACACCAGATCCATGAACCCATCCATGCCGCCCAGATCTGAATAGTAAAAGTAATAGTTACAGCTCCACAAAGAGCACATCAATGATTATATTAACACACAGGCGTTCAACTGTTGTCACAATCCTATCTGTGTAGAGAGCAGGAGAAGCAGGCACACACTGGTTAACTGGCCGCAGAGCCAGAGCCCTCCCCCTCCACTCACTTCAGAAGCATTCTGTTGGGAGGGGCTCTCTGCCCTGGACCTGTATTCAAAGGTGATGAGTCATACAGACCTGACATCCAGTGAGATAAAGGAGATCAACAGGTACGGCGCTGCTATAGAGATTTGAGAAGCTGATGTACTACCTACTAACAGGGCTATACTCAAAAAATCAGTAGGAACATTTTGTAAATCTGAACAATATTGCAAAGCTTCTTGCTTTTTAAAAGATCTTTTGATTAAAACCCAATCATTGTAGCGCAGACAAATAAAAACCCCTGTTTAAGTAGAAGAAGAAGGGGAAGCCTCTTGTAAAATCAGCCAGTTAGGAAATGATCAGTGGGGTCTGAGCATACTAACTCCTAACTATTAAAACATCATATACATATGTCAAAAATGGAGTAAAACTATGGGGTAACTTCCAAGCCTACAGTACAATAATAACTGTACGTAATGCAAAGAGTCCATACTTATTACTAAGGAAAGTGGGCTGGTATTTGACTAATAGGTGTTCTATTTTTCTAAAAAATATTTTTATCAATAATTCGTTAACCTTTTTACATAATAAGATATCATAGGAAGGCCATGCTAACATTATATCCATAAAGGTAATGTCATTTGCATGAAGGTCATAATTTCATTAGATACATAAATTTGGTATTTGGAGTACATAAGATTAAGAAAAACTAATTATTTTACACAATTTCCTAAAATATGTTTTATGATCTATTCGCATAAAGGAAAATATTTGGTTCAACCAGAAAATAATCTTCTGAAAGACACATGACAAAACAGGTGACCATACAGTCAAACATACAAAAGCTACATAACCTGGCTGCAAAAGAAGAACAAAAAAAATGCAAATTTGCAAATAAGGGCTTAAGGTTTTGTAGAAAAGGATCATTTTATAAAAAGTATTCCAGGAAAAAGACAAATAAAAATCCATTTTTTCCCTCAGCAGTCTCAAGAACAAAAGTTGAGAAAACAGCCACAGCCATAAGTAATTGGTTGTCTATCATATTCCGAAGCAGTTGCTCCAGGCGTACATGATGTGTAAAAGCGTCATCTCACAATGTTCTGGAGTCAAGTTTTATCCAGGAAGATCAAGATCAAAAAGTCTTCAATGGAGAGCAACGTCTGCTTGTCACAAACCACTTTGAAGTCTTAAAGGGATTTTGCCACGAAGTAAAATTGACGTGGGAAGTTTGAAAATTAAATAATAAACATTTTCACCATTCATCAATATTAAAAATTCTGCAACCGATTTTGGTGTAGCTGGCTCTTTAGTGGCATGCCATTGTTTTACAGCTCGTCTCCAGGGATACGACCAGTGTCTGAGAGCTCCTCACTCCTGGTCACACATGCTCAGACATCACCTCTCCTCTCATGCATATACTTAGTAGTTCAAACAAAGGAGCCTCATGTGCTGTACAATCTACTCCCAATTCTCTTGTAACTCCTAGTAAATTAGTAAAACATTGTCAAATAAATAAAAAAAGAAATCCTCAATAGAGGCCTGTGCAATTTGAATAAAGAAAATAAATCCCACAGGTTTGGTTCCTGCAGGGATGTGAACCGAGGACCCGTGTCCTGGAGGCAAAAAGTTTTTAATTACCTCTGAGCTACATTGTAGCTACTTACAATTCTATACATAACAGACCATTCTTTGACTAGAGAGAGGAACGGGCATGTGAATTCATCCTGAACCTGGTCACATGAATATGAATTTCAAAACAAATCACAACACGCCCCCTCTGAAAAACAGAGCTGAAGGAGCCTGGTATAGCAGGAGGTATAAATGAGATCTGAGCAACACCCCTTTAATTTCCTAGGACCTATTATCAGCATCACTACAGCAGCCTACAACATTGGAGATCTCACTCATAAATCTGACAGCAATTACAAACTACCAAAAGAGTGCCGCATTAATGGGGTTTGCAGGAGGCAATTCCATATTTGTTTTTTTTACATAACATCATTGTATTATTAGCCTAGGATTTCCTGTATAACTACTATGCAGCATTTACAAGCTTTATTCATAGTGCTACAGAAGTCTTCCACTGTAGCTTTGCCTGTATGTTTAAGATTGTTGTCCAGCTGGAAGGTGAACCAATGCCCCAGTCTTAAGTCTTGTGCAGCCTCTAAGCAACTTCCCAGTCCCGACTGAAGTAAAGCCTCCCCCCAGCATGATGCTGCCACCTCCAAGCTTCATCATGTGGATGGAGTGTTCTGGATGATAGTTTTGACTTTCCTCCACACATAGGGTGACATGTATGAACGGAGCTGCGCCAGAAGTCTGTTGTATTTTAAGCCCAACATCAGATGCAGACTTGTTCGCAATAGCTAAAAGCCTCCTGTACGCCAATATCAGGTGCATTACAAAGCGCCCACGCACTTTGTAATGCGCCTGATTTTGGAGGGTGTATGGTAAGGCAAAGGAGCGCACTAAGAAACCGTACGAAGCAACACAGAGTTAAAGCTTCTGTCAATGTCAGTTCTAAGGCACATTAACACAGCTGGACAGGTAGAGCACTTTCAAAAGTGGTTTACACTGAGCCAGAATAGCCGTTTATGGCGCTAGAATGCGCCTGATTTTATGAACCCGCATGTAGACCCGGGTTCATAAATCAGTGCATTCTATACTAATAGTCATGCGTCATAAAATTTGGCCTAAAACGCAAAAATCTACATGTCGCCCATAGTGTTTGGCATTTAGTCCAAAAATTTCAATTTTAGTCTCATCGGGCCACGGTACCTTCTTTCACTGGCTTGCTGTGTCTCCTACATATCATTTTGGTCTCATCTGACCAGGGCACCTTCTTTTACTTGATTGCTGTGTCTCCTACACAGGGCCGCCATCAGAAATTTTGGGGCCCCATACAGCTGGAGCGTCTGGGCCCACCCCCCTCCCCTCCGGCCGACCCAAACCCCTTGGCTCCTCCCCTCCCTTCCCCGGGCCCGTCCCGACAGAGCCCCCACCACCTATCCCACAACCATCGAGCCACACCAGAAAAATAAAAAAAAAATTGGTGGGGGTCACAGAAAAAAAAAATGCAATTGTGTGCCATTGATTTTGGATTTAGTTCTGCTGGATTAATACAAGGTCAGCAAATACCAATCCTACATGTCACCATTATAATGTTACAGCAAGTGCAGGGTATACCCAGATCAATATTTGCCAAGCAACAATATACAAATTCTAAATTAATACCGCAACCCATCACTACCATATGCTTGACTAGCACCACCACCATAATGTTATTGACTAAACAATGTACCAAGATCCAATATCACAAAACAAGAACAATATACAAAGCACCTAATAATACCACAGCCGACACTCAACACCACATATCGCCAACATAACAATACTGAATAATAGCTGCCATACTGAATTATAAACCATCACACCAAGAACCATATATCCCTCGCCTACAGTGACCCTATAGTGGTAGATACAGTGTACACATGTGCTCTCAAATAGTTTTAATTACATTAGTATACGGAGCCTCTCAGCAGGTGACGTTTTGTCTGAGGAGTCGTTCACTTCCCTTTTCTTTCTCTATTCGGTCCCAGACCATCCAGGATGACTTCCTCCGTCCACCACTCGTACCTGGCAGAATCACAACACAAACACACTGAGAAACTCCTCACTTTTTGTTTAAATCAATTTCCCAACTGAGATGCCCCTCCCCCCCGATGTACGCAAACTCCCCATTTATAATGGGCCCAAATGGTAAAGAATTACCACCCCCTGGTAATTATGGGAGCACCCCAGTGGTCGGTTATGTAGTAGAACGGGGCCACCCGGGCGGTGCTAGGCATCCACCGTGCATTAGCTAGTAGCATGGGGAGGACGTAGGTAGCTTCGTGGGCCCCGGGCAGTAGTTTTAGGCCACCACCTGAAGGTAGAATAGGGCCCTCTGTATGAATAGGGTCCCCTTGTAGGCAGAATAGTCCCTCCGCTGTAGATTAGGGCCCCCTTGTAGGCAGGATAGTCCCATCCCCCTTGTAAATTAGGCCCCCTTTTAGGCAGAATAGTCCCCCCCACCCCCAGTTTGTAATAGGGCCCCCTTGTAGGCAGAATAGTCCCCCCCCCACGGCCCTTGTCTAGCATTAGGGCCCCGTTGTAGGCAGAATAGGTCCCCCCCCAACCCCCCTTGTAGAATAGTGCCCCCTTGTAGGGCAGAATATCCCCCCCGCCTGTAGATAAGGGCCGCCCCTGTAGGACAAGAATAGTCACCCCCCACTGTAAATTTAGAGACCACACTGTAAGGCAGAATAGTCCTCTCCCGCCTGTAGATTAGGGCCCCCCTGTTGGCAGAATAGTTTCCCCCGCTCCCCTGTAGATTTAGCTAGACCCCCCTGTAGGCGAGAATAGTCCCCTCCCATCATTGGGAGCCCCTGCAGGCATAGTTTCGCCCCCGCCCCCCCAGGAAATAGGGCCCCCTGTAGGCAAAGTCCCCCCCAAGTATTTAATGGCCCCCTTAAGGCATAGCCCCCCCCACCCAGTATTAAGGCCCCCTTGTAGGTATAGTTCCCCCCCCAAGTAGGAAGGCCCCCTGTAGGCATAGTTTCCCGCCCCCCAGAATTAGGGCCCCCCATTAGGAATAGTTCCCCCCCCCCAGTATTAGGCCCCTGTAGGAATAGCCCCCCAGTATTAGGGCCCCACCTGTAGGCAGTAGCCCCCCCCCCCCCCAGTATTAGGGCCCACTGTAGGCATAGTTTTCCCAAACCAGTAATAGGCCGCACCCTAAAGGCAATAGCCCCCCCCCCCCAGTATTAGGTGCCCCCTTGTAGGCATAGCCACCCCCCAGTAATAGGGCCCCCCTGTAGGCATAGCCACCCCCCCAGTATTAGGGCCCCCTGTAGGCATAGCGCCCCCCCCCGATCACGGGCCCCCTGTAGGCATTAGCCCCCCAGTAGTAGGCGGGCTCCCACCCTGTAGGCATAGCCCCCCAGTATAAGGGCCCCCCTGTAGGCATCATAACCCCCTTAGTATTAGGCCCCCCCTGTAGGCATAGCCCCCCCAGTATTACAGGGCCCCTATTATGCATAGTCCCCCCCCCAGTATAGAGCCCCGCCCCTGAGGCATAGTCCCCCCCCAGTATTTGGGCCCCCTGTAAGGCATAGCCCCACCCCAGTATTAGGGCCGCCCCGTAGGCATAGTAGTCCCCCTCCAGTATTAGGGCCCCTCTGTAGGCATAGCCCCCCCCCCAGTATTAGGCCCCCCTGTAGCATAGCCCCCCCCCAGTATTAGGGCCCCCCTGTAAGGCAGTAGCCCCCTTAGTATTAGGGGCCGCCCTGTAGGTCATAGCCCCCAGTATTAGGCCCCCATTTAGGCATAGTCCCCCCCAGTATTAGGGCCCCCCCTGGAGCCATTGCCCCCCCAGTATTAGGGCCCCCCCTGTAGGCATAGTCCCCCTCCAGTATTAGGGCCCCTCTGTAGGCATAGCCCCCCCCCGCAGTAATTAGAGCGTGAGGCCACCCCTAGTCTAGGATAGACCCCCCCCCATATTAGGGACGCGACCCTTTACAGGCATAGCCCCCTTAGTATTAGGCCCCCCTATAGGCACATAGCCCCCCCCAGTATTAGGCCCCCATTTATGCAAAGTCCCCCCCCATATTGGGCCCCCCTTAGCATAGCCCCCCCATATTAGGCCCCCCCCTGTAGCATAGTCCCTCCAGTATTAGGGCCCCTCTTGTAGGCATAGAGCCCCCCGCAGTATTAGTGCGCCCCCCTGTAGGCATAGCCCCCCCCATTATGTAGGGACCCCCTGTAGGCATAAGCCCCCTAAGTATTAGAGGGGCCACCCCCAGTAGGCATAGCCCCGCACATATTAGGGACCCCCCCCCCCATTTAGGACATAGTCCCAGCCCCCAGTAATAGGGCCCCCCCTGTAGCCATAAGTTAGCCCCCCCGATATTATGGGCCCCCCCTTTAGCATAGTCCCCCTCCAGTATTAGGGCCGCCTCTGTAGGCAAGCCCCCACCAGTAATAAAGATGCCCCCTAGTAGGCTGGGTTTGCCTAACGGGTGCCCGCCCACACTTAGGGCTGCGGGCCCTGGTCTGCCCAGG
Source organism: Phyllomedusa bahiana (assembly GCA_025379985.1). Classification (NCBI taxonomy): domain Eukaryota; kingdom Metazoa; phylum Chordata; class Amphibia; order Anura; family Hylidae; genus Phyllomedusa; species Phyllomedusa bahiana. The sequence continues at coordinate 18,439 of JAODAL010039050.1, read as the reverse complement.
GGGCCCCCCACAGTCATGGTCCGGTTACTATGACCGGGGCTCCTGGCTTGGGGGCGGCCAATCCCTTCAAGAGGCGAGTCCCGTCCGGCCACCAGCTGCGCACTGTGACAAATCATCTACTTACATGTTGCTGTGCGCGGGCTGTAGCCTACGAGTCTGGGGACCCTCTCCTCCTCCTTCTCTATCTTCGCGCAGCGCTGCTCTCTGCCCTCGGCGGGGTGCGAAAGTTGAAATCCGGAAGCTCCGCCCCTCGGGGTGGGGCCTTCCGATACAAAATTATTTCTGCATCACCCGCCCCCACAGACAGAGGATGCGGGCCCGGCTCCGTCAACAGCGCGCCCAGCGGCCCAGGGCTCCATGTAAGGTAGAAAGATGGGCTAGCAGTCTTCGCGCAACTGAAGCCGGGAGCACGGCCCGCCCCCCCCCAGCACCTTCCCTCTGGCTGTAAGCTTTGAAAGCGGTAGGCGAGCCTTCTAATACACAGCTGGGACCACCCCAACCCCCCCCCCCTCCCTCACCTCCGGGCCACTCACCATGTAGAGCGCGGCGCTCGGCTGCGCCGTGCTCTACAGTGTTTTAAAAAAAAATAAAAAAAATGAAATTACGCGGCCCCCTTCTTCTCTCTCGGGCCCCGGTACAGAGTGTATGGTTGTACCCCCTGTACGGCGGGCCTGGGACTGCAGCAGATGCAGCCGAAGAAGTACGACCTGGTTCTCCGAGAAGCACAGTGCGGTGAAACCCCCGGAGGAAGGTTTGTGAGGTCCGCCGGTCAGAAGGATCCCTCGATCCCAATAGGCGCGAAGCCCAAGCCAAGGCTTCTTCTCCAGACAAGAGGCTTGATTATAAGGCCACCTTGGCTCGCTCAGTAGGGAATCTGAGGTGCCCCATCATCTCGAGTGGAATGAGCACTGGCTTGATGAACCCACGGCCATTTCTTGGGGTCGTCCCTCGTAGTCGGAGGATGGGAGAGCGGCAGTTGCATAGGGGGGTCCCGAACCGGGAGCAGGTAGTACAATGGATGCCAAGGGGCACGAGGGTGCAGGTGCGGAGGCGGCAGCCGCTGTGGAAGTCGCAGACTTGAGATCGCCAGTTTCTTTGCATATCATGGTGCCCCGCATAAGCTGGTCGATGCATTGACTCTGCTGGGCGCAGCTGATAGTGACGTCCCGAGGATCAAGGCAGATGAGGTAACCTGGGCGGAATCCATGGCCAGTCCTGTACTGTCAACGGAGGCGAGTGGATTCGCTGGGCCCCCGCAAGCGATGGGTTTGTAAGACCCGCAGGGAAACGGAATCATAAGTAGCCCCCGGTTTTCACCAGAGCCCGCCGCAAAGCGGGATGGACTTGCTGCGGCGTGGGGCTACCAGGTCGTTACCCCTGACGTGACTTGCTTGCGATGGCGGCCGGGGTACTGCGTGGTACAAAGACGTAATCCAGAGACGTAGTCGGGGACAGGCAGGAGGTCAGGCATACTTGCCAACTCTCCCGCTTTTGGCGGGGGGTCCCGCTATTTGGGGTCCCCCCCCCCCACCCTCCCGGGGAGTTGGCATTCCTCCTGCCGCCAGCAGGCGCGGAGGTCCTTTAAATGACCGCGGCGCCGGAAGTAGCGCTAGTGCGCTACTCTGGCGCCGCCAGGTCCGTTCCGCACAGGCGGGTGAAGTGGCGCTGCGCCCGCTTCACCCGCCCGGAACCTCGCTGAGCAGGGAGGAGCAGGAGGAGTCGCTCGCCTCCTCCCCCTGTATGTCCGGCGCCGCTGTGCCCGTACACACATGTCAGCGTCACAAGAGGAAGTGAGGACGCGCGGCTGCACTCACTTCCCCTGTGACACTGCTGAGGAGATGTCAGGAGCGGGCCGCTCTGCAGGAGCCTGGTCAGGTAAGTGGATTTTATTATTTTATTTTTATTAGTTTTAGGGGGGCAATGTCTGCCTTCAATGGGGGGTTCTACATGGGCTACTAATGGGGGGTCTACCTGGCTAACAATGGGGGCACTACCCTGGGCATATCAAATGGGGGCTCTACCTGGCTACAATGGAGGCACTACTGGCTACTAAAGGGGGTACTACCTGGCTACAATGGGGGGGGTCTACCTGGCAACAATGGAGGCACTACCTGGCTACTAATGGGGGCACTACCTGGCTAACGATGGGGGCACTACCTGGACGTGCATACAGGCAGATGGGCACTACCATATGCACAACAATGGGGGCACTACCTCTGGCACAACAATTGGGGGCATCTACCTGTCAAGGGGACAAACCTGGAAAGCAAGGGCATCTACCTGGCAAACAATGGGGGCATCTACCTGGCAAACAATGGGGGCATCTACCTGGCAAAAAATGGGGCTTCTACCTGCAAAACAATGGGGCATCTACCTGGCAAACAATGGGGCATCTACCTGGCAAACAATGGGGGGCATCTACCTGGCAAACAAAGGGGGGCATCTACCTGGCTACAAATTTGGCTCTACCTGGCTACAGAGAGGGCATCTATTTGGCTACAAGGAGGCATCTACCTGCCTGTAAGGGGCACTACCTGGTTATGGGGGGCTAGTACCTGGCTATAAGGGCATCTACCTGGCTTTCTTCCAAAGCCGTTGTGGAGTAGGTGTGGCTTTTTGAAGGGGCGTGGCATACCGTCAAGATGGGCGTGGCCATGCAAATTTTCTCCTGCTTTTTCATTTTCAAAAGTTGGCAACTATGAGGTCAGGGCAGGCAGCAGAGGTTCGTGGTCAGAGATGGGCAGACGGTCAGGGCAGGCGGCAAACAGGCAAGGTCAGGAAACGTAAGCAGGCGGACTGGTACACGGGTAATCAAGACTGAACTCCAATGCTCTCTAAACCAGGCATCCTCAAACTGCGGCCCTCCAGCTGCTGGGAAACTACAACTCCCATCATTCCCGCTGTTATAGATTATATAAATGCATGATGGGAGTTGTAGTTTCCCAACAGCTGGAGGGCCACAGTTTGAGGATGCCTGCTCTAAACGCACCAAAAACACACCAACAGACTGGCAGGAAGTGCTGGGGGCGGATACCTTAAATAGAACCAGCGCCCGTTAATAGACCAATTATCGGGACGCTGGCCCTTTAAATTTAGAGAAGCTGGCGCGCGCGCCTTAAGCAGCGGCCACGCACGCGGCGGCCGGGACAGGCAGGAGCGGCATTCACAGGAGCGCGGACTGGTAAGGGAAGCGGCGCCGGGGCCGGGACAGCAGAGGGATGGTCGCGTGCAGCAGCCGCGCTGGACCCCCTGCGAGCAGGGAGACGGTCGCGGGGGGCAGCGGAGCCCGCGACCCCCGTGACGGTAAGGAGTACATAGGACGGGAGTAGAGTGACAGCACCTGGGGTTGAACACTCGCTCAGCAGTGAGTGTGTGTGATTACTAAGGAGTACAGAGGGTGGGAGTAGAGTGATATCACCTGGGGTTGAACACTTAGTAGCTGCCTGAGAGGAGAGGTGATGTTGAGCATGTGCAGCCAGGACTGAGGAGCTCTCAGCCCTGGTCGTATCCCCTGGAGACGAGCTGCAAACAATGGATCACTAAGGGAGCAGCTAAAACAAAAACGGTGCTGAATTTTTAATAATAATCAATGGTAAAAAAATTTTTATTTCATTTGCAAACTTCCCACGTCAATTTTACTTAGTGGCAAAACCCCTTTAATGGAGGTTTTGTGGGTGGATCTCCTAAAAAACAGGGGGAGTAGATATTCCATCTTTATATCTCTCATGGAGCGTAGTATCCATGTCGATAAGGTTTAGGGATATGTATACAGGATCCTAGGTACTGAATTGGGAAGCTCTAATGGGGGTGGGGAGGGGAGATGTAAGAGACAAAATCTAATGGTGTTATTCACTATACTATAGAATATACTGGGAAACCGCAAAAAAAATTCCAAGTGGGACAAATTGTGAAAAAAACGTATTTGCGCCATGTTTCTGGGTGGTTTGCTTTTACGGCGTTCAATCTTCGGTCAATACAATGTGTTATCTGTATTCTACAGGTTGATCTGCATCCGGCAATACCAAACATGTAGGGTTTCCGTTATGTTTTGGTACCGTAAAAAAATTCCAAACATTTTCTATTTTCTAAATTTGCGCAGCGGCGCCAGTTTGTGCGACCGATAACTTTTTTGTACTAACACCTGCGGACGTCAGTGTGGGGGATTTTTTGCGGGCTGAAGTGTACTGTTTATCGCTGGCAGTTTGGAATGCATGCGACGTTTTCGATCACTTTTATTCCAGTGACATAAAATGACCAAAAAACTCAATTTTGGCATTTGGAATTTTTTTTCCTCCACGATGTTCAGCGCACGGGATAAATGATGTTATATTTTTATAGATTGGACTTTTTCGGACACGGCGATATCAAATATAGGGAACTATTTTATTATTTATTGTTTTTATTTGTAAAATGGGAAAAGGCGGGTTTGAACTTTTAATACTTTTTTTATTTTTTGTACTTTAAAACTTTATTTCTTTTTTTTTTTTTTTTTTTTTTTAAAACAAAAAACTTACCACTACCAAAAATAAACCCCCCCCAAACCAAACAGGATTCTCACGGGGCACATTTTTCCGGAGCTAAATGGCGGCCGGGGCCCAACAAACCAAACACATCTCCTAGTCCCGGCTGAGACAGTTTTACAAAATTCATCCAAATTCCGGGGCGCCACCCTGGCACGACGGAGCTCGGATCCCTATCTTAAATTTCCTAATCACTTACACTCAATTGCTCCCCCACATTATTGCTGAAGGGCCAAAGAACCCAACCATTGTTTATTTAAGGATAAGAAAGGGATCCCCCCTTGCCCCTTTTCTGTTCGACCTCTCCAGGCCCCCCACTTTGTACATATACCCAAACCAAATTTTAAAGGGTATCATGAAAAAAGCGAGAGATCAAATTGACTGCGTATGCAATGATTACTACTCATGATACGAACCCAAAAAAATACCCTAAACCATTTTTGGCAGAAAAAGGGGGACAAGGGGCACTCCGGGTGGAGAAAACGGCAAACAAAGGCCTCCCAAAGGACCAGCGAAACCATAGGGGGCCCCCATCCAAAAAACATTTCCCCCTCTCTGAGAAACTAGGGGTTTACACAAGAGACCTACGCAGATCTACCCCCAATCTTATAAGTTATCCCCAACCCACCAAAACCCTGGGCAACCCCAACAAATAACCAACACAGATTAGAATCCCAGGCGGGGAAAACCTTTTTTCCAAAAGCTGCCACTACACCACCGCCACTTTATTAGGCACCTGTCCAACTCTCGTTAACATTTAATTTCAACACCAATCCATGGGGGCAACTATGCAAAGGCTTAACAGGTCAAGACAATCCCTGCAGTTCAAAACCCGGGATCATAGGGAAGAAAGGTGTTTTAGTGCCTTTGAAGTGGCATGGGTTTTTTTGCCCAAAAGGGGTGGTCTGAGTATTTAGAAACTCTGACTCCTGGGGTTTTCCCCCGCCCCCCAAACCATCCCCAAAGGGTTTTTCAGAGAATGGTCCGAAAAAGAAAAAACACCAGGGGGGGCGGCATCCTGGGGCGGGAAAACCTTTTGTGCCCAAAGGTAAAAATCAACTTTTACTATAAAAGGCAAAATTTACCAAATACCACCCCTTACCCCCCAAGGTAGGCAGAAGAGCATCTCGAACGCAAGTACGCCAACTTGAGGCAGAGGCTTACACAGCAGAAGACCACACCGGGTTTTCCCCTCCTTTTAGCTAAGCACGGAAACTGAGGGTCCAATTTGCCCAGCTCATCGAAATTGGACAGTAAAATGGAAAAAGTTGCCTGGCTGATAGTCCGATTTCGCTGCGACATTCGGGGGAGGGGCAAATTTGCCGTCAAAAAATGAAACATGGATCCACCCCTTTTTCAACGGGTTTAGGCTGTGGTGGTGGTTCATGGTGGGGGGAATATTTTCTTGGGACTCTTTGGGCCCCCTTGGGACTAGCCAGGTGTACCTAATAAAGTGGGCCCGGGATGAAACCTTCCCAAAATAAAAAATTTAAAAAGCCATGTACCACCAAAACTGGAGCGGAAAAGGGGACAGGGCCCAAAAATAAAACTCCCGCCAAACAAACAAAGGGGCCTTGGTTTCCCAAAAAGGAGTCAATAATTTCCAAAGGCATTAACAATTTCACAATTTCCTGGACAACTCTTTTTAAAAAACAATCCTTGAACACTCACACCTCCCTTTGAGAGGATTCCATGGGAAAGTCGCACAACAACGATGGCCTGTCTGGAAAACCTGGAAACAAATAAATGCCAAAAACAAATGTCACCTAACTACTCTATCCATCTGTCCTTGACCCTTGACCCCGGATTCCAACACGGAACACCAAATGCTGGGTTTCTCAGATTACACCGAGAAGGCCTTAAAGGGGTTTTGCCACCATGTAATGTTGACGTGGGAACCTCCAAAATGAGTATTTAATCACTTTTCTTAATATATGTGATTAAAAAAAAAGTGAAAACTCTTGAGAGCTACAGCATTTCTAAACCCCCCCTTTTGGTTACCACAAAGCTTCCCTAGTCACGACCCAGGAGCTGAAAGGCTGAGCTTGCATGAATCACTTCTTAAACGTACAGGCAGAATGAATGGTCTTTTAAGGCACCGGGTTTGCCCAAAATGTTTTCTTTGTATACAGAATAACTAGCTGTAGTGTATAGATCCCGCTTTAACGATGAAGAAGCTTTCAACGCTGTTTAAAAGGTGTTCCTTTTGTAAATAAAAAATTCACAAGTTAAGTTGAATATTTTGAGTGAACATGTCACAATCCCCTTATCAGGCTCTGATCTCTGGCTGTGTGTGTCTGTGTGCGTCTCTATCAGCTCCGTGATTTGTTTACATTACAGCCGTCTGAGGCTCTGTGTCTTGCTGTATTGAATCCACTGTTGTACTGTTTATTAGTTCACTTAAGTTTTGAGACGCTCCCTTGGATTCCTCACTCCCCCCTCCCCTCTCCCTCTCTCCACTGCAGTCTTCATGACTCAGCGTGATTTGTTACCATCTGCTCTCATTGCTTGAACGAGGTCAGTACTTGGTCTGGTGGCAAATCCCCTTTAACTCTGTGGGACAATGGATAAATTGTTCAACACACCAGCCATATTCATTCAGCGAGCTGCAGCAATTATACCCATCAACGTATGTTCCCTCCTTTAACTACCTGCAGGCGAGCAGCTATTGTACATCTGTACTGCGACACCTAAGGGAGACAGACTGGGTGCCACGGTCCGTGCCACGTTCCTGTCCTTACGCTGCGGCCTCTGCTGCGAACCGCAGTCGTACCTATGTTCCTATCGCAAAACTGGTTCCTGTTGCAGTGCCCGCTGTACGCTCCTGTAGCCGCTGCTTCCCCACCTGCTTTCTGTGGGGGTTTTCCCATGCTTCCCGTGCTGCTCCTCCCAAACTTGGCTCGCCCTATTCCTTTAGCCTAAAAAAGGTGGAGGGCCCCATCTTCCCCTTCCTTACCCCACAGTGTGCACGGGGTTGGGCTTCCCTGCAATCCCCTTCCCCCTGTGGGTTTATAACCCGCTTCTCCTCACACTCCCCCCTGATCCTTGTTGTTGTTGTGGTGGGGTTTGGGTCCCTGTTTTTTTGTTTATGTTTTTTTCTCTTGGTGTGGCTTTGGGCCTGTGTATTTCTTTTTGGTGTCCTTGTGGTACCCCATTTTTGGTTTGTCTCCATTTGCTTTTCCCTGTGTCCCCCTTCTGCACCTTTGTCTGTGACTTCTTTGCCATTTAATGTCTTTTCCTACTTTTTTCGCTGTCCCCCGTTTTCCAGTCTGGAGTTTTTTCCTTGCCTTGCTCTTGCCCGTGTTTTTTGCCCTGGGTCAGCTATGTTTCCCTTGCCTGAGTCCTACCTTTGCGCTTTTTTTTTTTTTCTGGTGTTTTTTTTTTCCCGTCAGTCTGTTTGTACCTTGGGTTTTGTTTAAACCCTTTTTGCTTGGGAAAACCCTTTTTGCCTTCTGTTTGTTCTGTAAACTGCACCCCTATTTTACTTCTAGTCGCTTTGTCTCTGTCCCTTATCCTTTGGTGCCTCATTGGCACTTCTGGCCTTTTTGTCAGCTGCCACGCTGCGGACTCTCTGATTTTGCACCTGGGGGCTTTTGGGGTCAGCCAAATTACCATAAAGGCCCGTGAAAATGCCCGACGGGCCCCTTAGTTACGCCCCCTCGAGCAAGCCCCCGGAGTGGCCAGTGGGTCCACTACCCGCTCCCCCCCCCGCTCACCCGTTCACGGGACCCGGGTTTTAAACGATTATCCGGGGACCATCTCCCAAGCTCACACCTGTCCTCCATTTACAGATATATCTTGGAAGAAATAGATTACTCATCACCCCTCGCATTAGCCAAATGGAACAAAAAGACAAACTAACTCAAGACGAATTTTAGACGCAAGCATACACCCATAAATACCTCCCCAAACGCGCAATACAGAAAGGACTTAAAAAGTAGCCACAACGCGTATTTAAAACGCCTATCGGGGGGGTTTTCAGAATGGGAAAATACCCCAGAGTGAGGGTTCCTTTGGAGGGGACCTCATCAGCCTCTGGAGTTTCCGAGATACGGGGGAACTGGGGGAAAAACCCCGCTATTTGAAGGTTTGTGGAACTTGAGGGCTCGGCACGGGGCCCTTTTTGGGGATCGGGGACCCGGAGGCTTCAAAGAACGAGGGCAGCTCCTTTTTGCACATTTTAGCCGAGCAGCTAGAAAAGCCAACTGCAAGTATGGCCCCCGCAACCAGTCCAACCTTAAAACAATTTTTTTGGGAAATGCTTATTTTTGCTACGGAGGTTTGGAAAAGGGGCATTCAGCATAAACAGAAAGGGGGAAAAAAATTTTTTTCAGTTTTGGTCCCAATCATAGAGTTTTTTCCCACCCAAGAAAGGAACACTGCGATTGCTTTGGAATGCTCGGGGTTTATTTGAAACCAAACAAAAGGGGAAAGGGGCCAATAACTGAAATATGAGGGACGAAAAAAGGGAGAGGTCGGTAATGACAAAATTTAAAAACACACGGGCCCTAAAATATAGCGACGAATAATTTGTCTTTAAGGACAGGTGCGGTTGATAAATTTGAACTGATATCCCCCTAATGAGACATTTAAAAGCAACGAAAACAAAAAGAGGGGGGACACCCGAGAGACATACCTTGACGAGGGTTTCAGGGGGGGGGGGGGAGAGGCGGGGATCCGGACAAGAGCAATGAAGAAAAGGGGGAGAAAATTAAACCTGCCCTAGGCCCCCAAACCCTGGTTTGCGTAATTTACAATCCTCAGAACAAAAATGGAAACCTAGTCCTTTTTTATTTGTTTAGTTTAAGTTCAGTTTAGTTAAAAAATTAAAAAAAGGGAAAAAAAAGGGGGACTGCACTGGAACCGTTTTACATTCTTATGTATCAACCAATTACGGGAAAAAACCAATTACCGATGCAATTGAAAACATGATTGTTTTGCTTGACATCACCTATTACATGAATCTACTTTAGGGGGGTATTTCTTGAATGCAGTTTGGAATAAAAAGAAATAAAAAAATAAAATAAAATAAATAAAAATAAAATAAAAATAGATATTTAATAAAAGATAATTGTGCATATTTTGCACACACAAAAAAACCCGATACATTTTAGGTCTCCACACGACCGTAATAACCTGTAAATTAATCGAACAAGATGAAATGTAAAAGATTAAATAAAAAAAAAAAAAAAATTTTAAAAAAAAAAAAATTCTGCCAATTTATTTTAAAGTAAAAATTTAAAATTTCCCCCCCAAAAAAGAAAAATTGTTTTTAATAAAACGGGGGCCTCATCCAACCGCGCATTGAAAAAAAAAAAAAGTTAAAAACGTTGAAACCCAAGGGGCAAAAAAAATGTTCGGTCTTGACACTTTTCAGGCTCGGCTTAAGGTTTTAAAGTAAAAAAAAAATAAAAAAGCCCAAACACCCCCCTTTTCCCCCCCATTTTACAAAAAAAAAATAAAATTAAAAAAGTTCCCCATATTTGGCGTCCGAAAAAGTCCATCTATAAAAAATAACATCATTATCCTGGACACTGAAACACCGAGAAGAAAAAAATTTCCCAAAAACAAAAATTGTGGTTTTTTTTTTTTTTTCATTTCACGTCCATAAAAAATTAATAAAATGATCAAAAAGTTGCATGGTTCCAAACTGCTAGCGATAAAAAAATGCACTTCAGCCCGCAAAAAATGCCCCCTCACTGACGTCCGCAGGTGTAAGTGCAAAAAAGTTATTGAATGCACGAAATGGCGCCGCGGCGCAAATTTCAAAAATAGAAAATGTTTGGAATTTGTTTAAGGTACCAAAACATAACGGAAACCCTACATGTTTGGTATTGCCAGATGCGGATCAACCTGTAGAATACATCATTTTTACCGAAGAATAAACTCCATTAAAGAAAAAACCTCCTGCAAACATGGCACAACTACATTTTTTTTCACATTTTATCCCACTTAGCATTTTTTGCCGTTCCCCAGTATATTCTATAGTACAGTGAATAACACCATTAGAAAGCCCATCTGGTCCCGCAAAATAAAAGCTCTCATAGGTCTATGTAGGTGGAAAAATAAAAAAGTTATGGCTATTCGGAAGGCAAGGAGGAAAAAAATTTAGAGCCATATTATTATGACTGTCTGTCAGGAAGGGGTTAAAAAAAAGTGGCTGTAGTAAAAGAGCCATTATTGATGGAGATTTCAATATCTAAAAATTCAATCCTAGCTGCATCGCAATGTGCGGTAAATTTAATTCCCCTCGTGTTGTTATTAAGATGGGTAATAAATAATGAGATAAAAGAGGGGGGACCAATCTATACTATAAAAGGTCATCGATATACCTCTTATAGAGGGAAATGAATTCTTTAAAATTGGGGTAGGTGTAGATGTATGTTTTTTCAAAAGCCCTCATAAACAAATTAGCATAAGAAGGGGTAACCCTCGTACCCATGGCAGTGCCCCTCGTTTGTCTATAGGTGGCGCCATTGTGTAGGAAATAGTTGTTTTCTACAATGAGTCTCATGCCTTCCATAATAAATGCTTTTTTGCGAGAGATTCAAATCATTGTGTTGACTATTTCTTCTCTGCATTTGAGACCCAGATCATGATCAGTATTGGTGTACAGGGCTGTGACATCAAGAGTAATGAGTGCACCGTTCTCAGTTATTGGTAATTCAGAAAGTAACTGTATGAGTTCACCCGAGTCTCTACGATAACTGGGTAGTGATGTAACGTAGGGTTGTAGAAACAAGTCAATGAAGTGAGATAATTGACTTGTGGGTGAGTTAAAGGGGTTGTCTCACTCCATTGATTCATCTCACCTCAGTCCTGTTTTCTTGGTTTCATTTTGAATTCAGGGGCGTGTTTACTGGCTTCCACTAGGCTGCAGTAGAAGCCAGGTCTGTAGCTATAGCAACCAGTGCTGGCCGCCTATCAGGAGAGATTTAACAGGTCTGTAGCTATAGCAACAAGGGCTGTCAGCCTATCAGGAGAGAAAGAACAGGTCTGTAGCTATAGCAACCAGTGCTGGCAGCCTATCAGTGAGATTGGATATGAAGACAGTGTCTAGTAGCTATAGTTGCACCGCATGGAAGCTATCAGGAGGATTGGAAGCTTCTATGAACCAGGCTGCAGATAGGAGAGCATTGAACAGGTCTGTAGCTATAGCAACCAGTGCTGGCAGCCTATCAGGAGAGATTGAACAGGTCTGTAGCTATAGCAACCAGCGCTGGCAGCCTATCAGGAGAGATTGAACAGGTCTGTAGCTATAGCAACCAGTGCTGGCAGCCTATCAGGAGAGATTGAACAGGTCTGTAGCTATAGTGACCAGTGCTGGCAGCCTATCAGGAGAGATTGAACAGGTCTGTAGCTATAGTGACCAGCCCTGGAAGCCTATCAGAAGAGATCGAACAGGTCTGTAGCTATAGCGACCAGCGCTGGCAGCCTATTGGGAGAGATCAAACAGGTCTGTAGCTATAGCAAGCAGCGCTGGCAGCCTATTCGGAGAGACAGAACAGGTCTGTAGCTATAGCAACCAGGCTGGCACCTATAGGAGGAGAGAACAGGTCTGTAGCTATACACAGCTGGCCACCTATCAGGAGAGATTGAACAGGTCTTAGCTATAGCCACCTGGAGCTATCAAGACAGAAGTGTACTATAGAACAGGCTGGACACCTGTTAATGTGAACATTTGCAAATGACTTGATAAATTTTGTTCAAGATCTATTAAACATAAAAAAGCAGTGATCCCTGTAGTGAGACGACCCCTTTAATGCCCAAGATAATAGGGCGTCCGGGAGGTGATGAGAGACTTTTGTGAATCTTGGGCAGATAGTAAAAAAAAAAGGAATATTGGGTTCCCTAATAAAGACGAGAGATTTCTCTTTTTTTATCAATAGCGCCAACACTGAGGGCGTCATTAAGCAATAATGGAAGGGTTTTTGGAGCTTCCCGCCATGTTCCTGAACCAATTAGCTTTGCTCTTTACTCCACGACATCTGTGTGAAAAGCCGCCTGTATCCTCACTGGTTCTCAGCGTGTATACCGCAACGCTAAGTGTAACTGTTACTGTGATTGGAGGACAATGTCACCAATTATTGCACCCCACCCCTTTTAAATGTATTCTGTTACCCTGTATGCATTGTAACACTTCATTCTGAGGAAGCGCTGGTCCTAGCGCGAAACGCGTCAACCTTTTATGTGTTATTGATGTGGAAAGGATTAACGCTCCTGCTCACCAAACTTTTTTATTAAGAATGAAAAAACTTTTATTTAAAAAATTATCCTCGTTTTCCAAGAGGAAGTTCTTTATTCTGGAACCGGGCGCCGGGTCCGTTCTTGTTTTTCTTCTGCATCTCCACAGGATAGGATTAGGATCAAAGGAAAAAGTGGAGCTGGCGCACGTGGAGAGTTCAGAAGAAAGCCGAGGATGCAGGCTAATATTAAAGAAGCAAAAGTAGTTACACTCTCCCTGGAGAAAGCGCTGGTTTGCAGCGTGAAACGCGTTGGAATTTAGCCATTAGTTTTCAATGTTGCGAGAGTGTAACTACTTTTGCTTCTTTTAAAAATAAAAAAAGACAATCCTTTAATATTAGCCTGCATCCTCGGCTTTCTTCTGAGCTCTCCACGTGCGCCAGCTCCACTTTTTCCTTTGATCCAGATTCTGAACTGAGCGTTCTGCCCGGGCGCTGAAGTAACCAGGACCAGCGGCTGCCGTGTTAAGGGCTATGGACGGCAAAAAGCCCTGTGTACCCATAGGAGTGCTGTGCCTCTAAATTAGCAGCACAACCTCACTAGGGTAGCAGCGCCAAGGATATATTATGATTTTCACCCTATCGCAGGTTTTTTTTTCCACAGGATAGGATTAGATACACAGCTCAGCAGACGTATCACACAGGGTAGGATTAGATACACGCTGCAGCAATATTCACACAGGATAAGGAATTTGATACACAGTCAGCAGAGGGATCACACGGATAGGATTAGATAACGGCTCCCCAGACAGTATCACCAGGATAGGATTAGATACACGGGTCAGCCCAAAGGTATCACACAGGATAGGATTAGATACACAGCTCACAGATTGTATCACACAGGATAGGATTAGATACACGGTAGCAGACAATATCACACAAGGATAGGATTTGATACACAGCTCAGCAGACAGTATCACACAGGATAGGATTAGATACACGGCTATCAGACAGATCACACAGGATAGGATTAGATACACAGCTCAGCAACAGTATCACACAGGATAGGAATAGATACACAGCTCAGCAACGGTATCACACAGATGGATTAGATACACGCTCACAGACAGTATCACACAGGATAGAAATTAGATACACGGGTCACAGACATATCACACAGGATAGATTACATACACAGCTCAGCAGACGGGATCACACAGGATAGAATTAATAACGGTACACAGTATACACAGAAGTATCACATCAGGATAAAAGGATTAGATACACCGGGTCACAGACAGTATCACACAGGATAGGATTAGATACACGCTCAGCAGACATATCACACAGGAAAAGGAATAATCACAGCTCAGCAGACGTTACACCAGGATAGGGTTAGATACAGGGTCACAGACAGTATCACACAGGATAGGATTAGATACAACAGCTCAGCAGACAGTATCACACAGGATAGGATTAGATACATGGCTCACAGACGTATCACACAGGATTAGATTGATACACAGCTCAGCAACGGTATCAACAGGATAGGATTAGATACACGGTCAGCAGACGGGATCACACAGGATAGGATTTAGATACACGCTCAGCAGACGGTATACCAGGATAGGATTAGATACAGGCACCCCAGACAGTATCACACAGGATAGGGTTAGATACACAGCTCAGCAGACAGTATACACAGGATAGGATTAGATACACAGCTCAGCAGAAGATATCACACAGGATAGGATTAGATACCAGCTCAGGGAGACGTTTACACAGGATAGATTAGATTTCAAGCTCAGCAGACGTTACACACAGGATAGGATTAGGAACACGCTCAGCAGACGGGATCACACAGGAAGGATTAGATCACAGCTCAGCACGGACACACAGGATAGGATTAATACACAGCTCAGCAGACGGGATCACACAGGATAGGATTAATACACAGCTCAGCAGACGGTACACACAGGATAGGGTTAGATACAAGCTCCGCCAGACACACAGGATAGGATTAGATACACAGTCAGCAGACAGTATCCACAGGAAGGATTAGATTTCACAGCTCAGAGACTTACACAGGATAGGATTAGATACACAGCTCAGCAGACGGTATCACACAGGATAGGATTAGATACACAGCTCAGGAGAATATTTGGTGGTGACATCCGTCAGGGCCTGAGGAAGCGCCATAGAGTGAGAAACGCGTTGTCCATGCAGCTTTGACTACACCACAGGCTCTGGGAGAGCTGCGCCTCCAACATTGCACAACATTCGTACTTGTTCTTCTATCTTCCACTTTAGCCCAATTGTAATGCAGCTTCATCATCAGCGAATTTTTTGAATTGTCCCGCCTTGCTTCTAAGTTTTCCATAGAAGACAATGGTTCCTTGTCGCTCTTGTTGTGATTGGTGGATTAAACGGACCAATGAGAATCAAGCATCAAACTTCAATGTACGGTTTTTCTCTGTTTCGCTCTCCTCTCACAGTGCGCTTTGCTCGTTCACCTCTAGATGTCGCAATCCCATCCTCTCTGGCTGCAGTTCGCCGATTTCACCACTAGATGTCGCAGAGCATTTCCAGGCGGATACTGTAGGTGGCGCAGGTGAAGACCAAGCGGTTCCTCTAGGTGGCGCAGTTGCCGTTCTGGGCGGTGTCGGTAGATGGCGCATGCGTATTTCCGCGCGCTTATTATAGGTGGCGCATGCGCAGATTGAGTCGGCGTCGGAAGGTGGCGCAGGCGCAGTCCGGGCGGTCTCTGTGGGTGGCGCAGGCGCAGTTCCGTGCGCTTTTTATTGGTGGCGCATGCGCAGTTCCAGGCGGCGTCCAAAGGTGGCGCAGGCGCAGTTCCGGGCGGCGTCGGTAGATGGCGCAGGCGCAGTTCCTGGAGGTGGCGCAGCCGCAGTTCCTGACGACGTCGGTAGGTGGCCGAGGAGCAGTTCCGGGCGGTTCCTGTAGGTGGCGCAGAAGCAGTTCCGGGTGGTTCCTGTAGGTGGCGCAGGCGCAGTTCCGGGCGGCGTCGGTAGGTGGCGCATGCGCAGTTCCGGACGCTTCCTGTAGGTGGCGCAGGCGCGGGAGGAAGTGCTGGCGCCAGTTCCTCCGGGTCGGGAGCCATTAGCCGCACGCTGCCTGGTTGGGCTGGAGCTCCGCGGGCTGCTGTGACCGGGATTCTCACTGCAGCCGCCGCCCCCGCACACCGGGCGCTGGAGCCGCCCACACGAAGCGAGAGGAGCCAGAGGCGAGAGCTCGGGGACGGGACGGTGAGTGAACAATGGGCGAAGCCCGGGAAGCGCGCGAGCGGGGGAGGGGTCAACACCGAGAACTATGGCCGAGTGCGGAGGAGAGAACGGAGGGGGGGAAGTGCGGAGAGAGAGAACCGGGGGGGGGCGGGGGGAGAGAACCGGGGGGGGGGGGGGGGGGAGGAGAGAACGGGGGGGGGGGGGGACCGGGGGGGGGGGGGGAGAGAAAACCGGGGGGGGGGGGGGTGGGGAGGAGAGAACGGGGGGGGGGGGGCCGGTGGGGGAGAACGGGGGGGGGGGGGGTCGGAGGAGAGAACCGGGGGGGGGGAGTGGGAGGAGGAGAGAACCGGGGGGGGGGGGGGGCGGAGGGCGGGGGGGCGGGGGGAGAGAACGGGGGGGGGGGCGGTTGCGGAGGGGAGAACCGGAGGGGGGAGGGCGGAAGACGGCGGAGAGACCGGGGGGCGGGTGGGACGGGAGATGGAGCAACGGGGGTGGCGGATGCGAGGAGAGTACGGTGAGGTGGGGAGGCCGGTGCGGAGGAGTCGGGGGGGGGCTGGGCCGATGCGAGGATGAGGGGGGCGAGGCGGAATGCGGAGGAGAGAACGGGGGGGCGAGGGCATCGGTGCGCGGGTGAGAGGGGGGCGGGGAGGGCCGGGCAGGAGTGAGAACGGGGTAGGGGCGGGGCCGGTGCGGAGGTAGAGACGGCGGGAGCGGGGGTCCGTGTGCGGAGGAGAGACGGGGGGGCGGAGGGGCGCATGGCAGCGGACGTGAGGCGAAGGGGGGGGGAGGCGGCGGTGGGGGAGAGAACCGGGCGGGGGGGGCCGGTGCGCGGAGGGAGAGCCGGGGGGCGGGGAGGCGGAGGTGCGGAGGGAGAACGGGGGGGGGAGGGCCGGTGCTGGAGGAGGGAAGCGGGGGGGGGGGAGGGGCACGGGGGGCCGGTGCGGAGGAGAGAACGGGGGGGGGGAGAGGCCGTGTGCGGAGGGGAGAACGGGGGGGGGGGTTGGGAGGAGAGAACGGGGGGGGGGGGGGCGGATGAGAGAACGGGGGGGGGGGGGGGTGCGAGGAGAGGAGCGGGGGGGGGGGTGCGAGGAGAGAACGGGGGGTGGGGGGCCGGTGCGGAGGAGAGAACGGGGGGGGAGGGCCGGTGCGGAGGAGAGAACGGGGGGGGGGAGGGCCGGTGCGGAGGAGAGAACCGGGGGGGGGGGGCCGGTGCGGAGAGAGAACGGGGGGGGGGGCCGGTGCGGAGGAGAGACGGGGGGGGGGGGCGGTGCGGAGGAGGAGAACGGGGGGGGGGGAGGGCCGGTGCGGAGGAGAGAACGGGGGGGGGGAGGGCCGGTTGCGGGAGGAGAGAACGGGGGGGGGAGGGCCGGTGCGGAGGTGAGAGAACGGGGGGGGGGAGGGCCGGTGCGAGGAGAGAAACGGGGGGGGGAGGGCGGTGCGGAGGAGAGAACGGGGGGGGGGCCGGTGCGGAGGAGAGAACGGGGGGGGGGGGGCGGTGCGGAGGAGAGAACCGGGGGGCGGGGAGGGCCGGTGCGGAGGAGAGAACGGGGGGGGGAGGCCGGTGCGGAGGAGAGAACGGGGGGGGGGAGGGCCGGTGCGGAGGAGAGAACGGGGGGGAGGGCCGGTGCGGAGGAGAGAACGGGGGGGGGAGGGCCGGTGCGGAGGAGAGAACGGGGGGGGGGGGGGGGGGCGGGTGCGGAGGAGAGAACGGGGGGGGGGGGAGGGGTGGGGAAAACGGGGGGGGGGGGGGAGGGGGCGGTGCGTGAGGAGAGAGAACGGGGGGGGAGGGCCGGTGCGGAGGGGAGAACGGGGGGGGAGGGCCGGGGGCGGAGGAGGGGGGGAAGAACGGGGGGGGGTGGGCCGGTGCGGAGGAGAGAACGGGGGGAGGGGCCGGTGCGGAGGAGAGAACGGGGGGGGGAGGCCGGTGCGGAGGAGAGAGACGGGGGGGGCCGGAGGGCCGGGGCGGAGGAGAGAACGGGGGGGGGAGGGCCGGTGGGGAGGAGAGAACGGGGGGGGGAGGGCCGGTGCGGAGGAGAGAACGGGGTGGGGGGAGGGCCGGTGCGGAGGAGAGAACGGGGGGGGGGAGGGCAGGGGCGGGGGGAAGAGAACGGTGGGGGGGGGAGGGCCGGTGCGGAGGAGAGAACGGGGGGGGGAGGGCCGGTGCGGAGGGAGAGAACGGGGGGGGAGGGGCCGGTGCGGAGGAGAGAACCGGGGGGGGGGGGGAGGGCCGGTGCGGAGGAGAGAACCGGGGGGGGGGAGGGCGGTGCGGAGGAGAGCACCGGGGGGGGAGGGCCGGTTGCGGAGGAGAGAACGGGGGGGGGAGGGGCCGGTGTGCGGAGGAGAGAACGGGGGGGTGGGGGGCCGGTGGGAGGAGAGAACGGGGGGGGGGGGAGGAGGGCGGTTTGCGGAGGAGAGAAACCGGGGGGGGGGGGAGGGCCGGGTGTGCGGGGAGGAACGGGGGGGGGGGGGGGGGGGGGGGGGGGGGGCGGGG
>JAODAL010039049.1:0-38447 GCA_025379985.1 Phyllomedusa bahiana | reverse complement strand
GTTTTTCACCGACCCAAAGCAAGGGGGGGGAAGATTTTGGTGCGGGGAAACCCCAAGGTCGTCCCCTTAAAAATGATTACTAAAGTCCCCAAATTTAAAAAGCAGAATAAAAGAAAAAGGGTTACAGGGCGAGTTGAGGGGGTTAGATAGCCATAGACAGTGGGACCATTTCCCGAGCAGGTAGCAGGTAGAATAAAGGAAAAGCCCCCGAAGAAAAGGGTTTTCGGGAAAACGTTTGGTACCCCAAAAACTTAAAAGGGGAAGAGGGGGGTTAAATTTTACACGGGGTTCCTAGGCGGGGAAGTGTCGGTTTGACAGCTTTTAAAAAAGCAGAAGGGGTTTTTTGGACAGCAAAAAATGTAGAGGTAGGAGCTTTTGGGGGAATTTATAAAATTTCCCCTGAAGTGGAGGTAGGAAGTTCTTAAATTATAGGGGGGGTTTGTTTTGTTCAGGAAATTTGGTAAGCTTCCCTTTAAAACCCAGAGGTGCGTGTAAATCCCCTACGGTGGAAAAGGGCCGCGACACGTGCTTTAGAGAGGACAATGTGTGCAAAAGCCCACAAAACAGGAAAAACGGACCAGAGAAAGGCAAGGAAAAAGAGAAGCAGCGTAAAGACACCCCAAGGGGGAACGGGGAAAAGGGGAGGAAGTTTGGGATTGGAAAAACAGAAAACCATAGCATGTTGGGGACGGACCAAAGCAGGGGCACGCCATATCTGCAGTCGGGAATTACAGGGCTGAAGATAAAAAAATTTTTCTGTAGCATTTTTCTAAAAAAACTCCCCAAACAAAAATTAAAAGTAAAAATCGAATATAAAAAAAACTTTTCAGTGAATAAAATTAATTTATTTAACTTTTAAACCAATTTTCTAAGTAAATATTTTCTAAATTTGCAAATTGATAAAAAATTCTTCCCAGATTTTGGGAAACCCGTTTTTTTCTAACCCCTACAAGAAAGGGAAAATCAGCCCCTAGTTTTTCCATAAATTAAGTTATGTGTAAAAATTGGAAAAAAAAAAACCTTATGAAATGTTTTAAACCCTTGGGTAGAAAACCCCTTTATTGGTGACGCCAAGAGGGGAACTCTGAGGGGGAAAAAACTAGTTGTAAATTTTAAAAAGTGGGTTTTTAAATTTTTTTCCAATAAAATTTTCCCAAAAATTCCTAAAGGGTTTCCCAGGGCCCCCCTTCTATGATTTTGGGAGCTTTATTTTCCCCTTCCCATAGATTTACCCATCTATTGGATTAGGTCAGGTGATTGGCTGGGTAAATTAAAGCAGCTTTTTTTTTTTTCCCTTTGAAAAAAATTGAGATTTTCCCTGGCGGATTGTTTGGGATATTTGTCTTGCTTCATCTTCATCTTTTAGTAGATGGATTAAAATTTTTACAAAAATTTTCCCTGGTTTTTTTTGTCCATTCTCCTTGTTTATTTTTTTGGGTTGTGAATGTGCTGAAAAACCCCACCAATGATTTTCCCCATTTTCCCAAACCCCCACGGGTTTTTCTAATGTTTTTGGGGTGTTTATTAGTCCCTTTTTGGCCCCAAACATAATGTATTTTAAGGACCCAAAAAAGTTAATTTTGGTTTCATCGGGACCGGGTTTTTTCCCCCAGTATTTCACAGGCTTGTCTAAATGTTATTGAGCAAAATTGAAACGCACCTGAACATGTTTCTTGTTCAGCAATGGATTCATGCATTGCGAGTGTGCATACACGCCATGGAGGTTGAGTGCATTTCATATTGTTTCCTTTAAAACAATTGCATTTTTCTGTAGTTTGAAAGGGGTGGCAAAAGCGGGAAATGGTTGTTAAAATTTTTTAAAATTTTTTTAATTATATTATATATATTTATATATTTATAACGGGTGTATTTTACCCCGGCCCGGGTACTTGCATGCCCCTTCCCGAAGCCCCGGGGAAACATGCCCCAAGGTAAGGACCCCTTGGGGGGAATGAAAGGTCAAATTGATAGGTGTTCAACATGTAGACTGTTGACATATGTTTAAGGTGTTAGCATGGCTTCCAGCCATTCCTGGGTCGGCCTTTCATTGGGAGTAAGCTTAGAGCAGGGTGGGTGCTTACTCCCCATGGTCCACTCCACGATTTCCTTGGCATATATAAATCAGCAGGTAAACTGACTAGGTGTGGCTACAACCCCCAGACTACCTTAAAGTCTAGGGAAGAGACATGCTGGGGAACCAATAGGACTGCTACACGTTTGTTCCGATACTACAAGGTATAGTGAGTAGTACGTTGTTAGACAGAGCTCAGATGAGCAAGGCTTTTGTTTTGTTATATTGTGCAAGTCTCGCACCTGTTTTTGTTACCTGAGTTGTCACTTAATAATAATAATTTTCACTCTTCTGTCTGAAATCTTATAGGGAGCACCTATTATGGTGAAATTATATTCTTTCCACTTTTGAATTATGGCCCCAATAGTACTGACTGGAACCTTTAGTAGTTTACAAATTCTTCTGTAATCAATGCCATCAATATGTTTTGCAACCATGTTTGTGAATGTCTTGAGACAGCTCCCTGGTTAACCCATCATGAGATGTTTCTTGTGTGGCACCTTGATAATGGGACACCTTTTTATATCAGTTGAACCAGATGATATTAATTTTCACCAAATGGCAGGATTGCTTTCTGGTTACTGATAGATTTCAGCTGTCCCCCACCTTACCATTAGGGGTAATATTAACTTGTATGCTTTACTGCAATGCTAATGTATTGCAGCACAGTGTACAAATACCACTCTTCTATCCTCTGGCAGGATGTAATAGGAGCAGTAAGATGTCATGTCTGGGGGCTTTCATTAGACTCATAAGTGGCATGAAAACCAAGCATGGGAGGTCACCTGGTGGAAACCACCCGTTAACTGCTTGGATGCCAAGTTTATGCCCACTGTAGCATCCAAGGGGTTAATTTTGTGGCAACTGTAACTAACAGCCAGCATCCTCAGTGCATGAGACAAGCTCATTTCCTGAGCTTGATC
Organism: Phyllomedusa bahiana; assembly: GCA_025379985.1. Taxonomy (NCBI): domain Eukaryota; kingdom Metazoa; phylum Chordata; class Amphibia; order Anura; family Hylidae; genus Phyllomedusa; species Phyllomedusa bahiana. Next base: position 35,453 of record JAODAL010039049.1, on the reverse strand, counting down.
CATACTTCCAGCATTATGATATACATATACATTAAATGTTGTGAAGGGCTTTAGGCCTGGTTAGCAACTGGTACTACAATGCACCTTTTGTGCCTTTGTCAGGATGTGATCAGAGCATCAATATGTTTCACATCAAAACTGTAAAACATTGTTTATGAACCTTCTTTATGTATTTTGGTGCTGAAAGTACTACTTAACTTTTTTTAAGAATATGCTGACTTTGTGTATCGCATGTCACCTCCAAAGATATTTGCAAGCACTAATGGTTTATTTGAATGCTAATTTGTAACTGATGACTACTAAATATTTTAAGTTTAAGATTAGTTTTTTTTGTAGGTGTATGTTAAGCCCTTTGATTAATTAAGTGTATTGTAGTGAGTTGAAGTTGTTTTGTTTCAACAGCATTTATGTAAGCTTTTCCAAACAGGCCTTGTAATGCACTTTTGATTTTGTATCCTCATTTTCCCTTTCTTATAACCTGGTCATAAAAATTTAAATAGAAAGTTCATTAAAAAATGCATAAGCTGATGTAATCCTGAAATATTTTTAATCATGGCATAAAAATAACACTGTTACTCCCCCACATGATACTTTAACTATAGTACATAATTAGTTTCTCATGTGAAGCTACTTATTATATTATGACAATATTTTATTTGTGGTGTTAAATAGAATAAGTTAACTTAAGCTAAAAGTAAAAAGATTAATTCTGATACATGTATAAAAACATAAAAATAAAGAATACAATAAACCTAAAATATGTCTCTTCTGTTTTTTCTGCTTGTGAATTCATCCTTATCACATTATTTATAGGTTTGCTGACCTATCCTCTTGATACACAAACACCCTTCCATCTTCAGCATGGCAAATTCGTAAGTTTTAAAGGAAACCTGACTCTTTTTCTGAGCTACAGTTAGCATGTAATATTTGCTGAGTTAATTGATATATCTACTACCTGTCAAAAGTTTTAGAATATCTTTTTTCAGAATTTTATTGGTATTTACACAGTTTAATGTCTCAAAGGTACCTTGAAATGAAACAAAAGTAAAAATAAAAAAAAATAGGATTAAAGATGGGCGACTGGGGTGAAAGACCTTCACAAGTGTGTGATATACACACTTTTTACTCAACCAGCATTATTATTTTGTTTTGCTTATTTTTGTTTCTCCTCCATGTTGTCAAACTGATGATCCTGTACCAATGTCCGCCTCCTCCTCCACCAACTCAGCCTCCACAAGTCTAACTGCTGCTCCATCATACCACATGTGCAGGACACAGCAGTGTCACCTGGTTTGCCTGGGTGAACAAACTCACACAGGGTAGGAACTGCTCTGCGTCATGCAACATGAAATCAATGTGTGTCTTTCTCCGCGACAACTGCAAATCGGAAAAATGGTGACAGACAATGGAAGGAACACGGTGTCCATGCTGCACCGAGGAGGACTGAGCCATGCGCCCTGCATGGTACACATGTTCAATCTGGTTGTCAAAAGGTTCCTGAAGTCTTACACCCATCTGTAAGACATTCTAAAAATGGCCAGAAAACTGTGCTTTCACTTCATCCATTCCTACAAAGTCAAGCACATCCTCCTTGAGCTGCAGCGGCAGAAAGACTTCCCCCAACATAGTCTGATATGTGATGTTTCCACCTGTTGAAATGCCAGTCTCCATATGTTAGACTGACTGTATAAACAGAGAAAGGCCATTAATGATTTTTTGATGATCCAAGCAGACAGAAGTACTCACTCCCCTGTGTAATTTTGATGTCAGCCAGTGGCAGCTCATGCGTGACACCTACCGTTTGCTCAGGCCATGTTATTTGTCAGTCGCCAGGACTACGGGATGAATAACGTCATTCCACTGCTTCATATCCTTGAACAGATGCTGAAAAATCTGTCTGTTCAGGGGACTGGAGACATGACGACTACATCTCATGGCCACATGAGTCCGGTGGGGGATGAACTGGAGGAGGAGGAGGACATTGGAGCACAAGCACTGCCTGGCGAAATTAGTGGTTTTTCTACTCAGGTGACAGGAAAGGAGGAGCAGGAGCAGCTGGAGGAGGTAGAGGGAGATGAAGAAGACGAGGCATATGACCCAGACACACCGTAGCAGTATACAGTGGAGATGGAGGTAGGGAGTTCCTCAGGGTCACTTGCGCAGATGGCCCGCAGCATGCTGATTTGCCTGGCTAGTGACAGACGGATAGTCACCATCCAGAGGGATGACTTCTGGCTCTCCACTCTCTTGGACCCTCGCTACCGGTCCAAAATGGGAGTCTTTTTTTCCACCTGCCAAAAGGGAGGAGAAACTCACGTACTATAGAGAAATCCTATGTAGTTCGTTGGCCGCTGCCTATCTATGCCATCTTCCATCCTCTGACAGGTGTGACTGGAGGGTTCCTCATCGCTCACATACCACTGCCATGGCTGCTGTGGGGAGGAGGGGGGTAGGAGCAGTAGCAGATCCATTAGCAGCAGCCTAAATCTGGAGTCGTTGATGAGCAGCTTCTTTCACCCACCTAGTGAGGAGAGTACTCACCAGCAGTAGCAGCAGGACCTGGAGCAGACCCTGAACCAGCAGGTGGTGGTCTACTTGGACAGCACTCTGCCACCCCACATAGAAGATCCACTGGACTACTGGGCAGCCAAACCGGATGCGTGGCTGCAACTTGCCGAGTTTGCACTGGAGAAGCTGTCCTGTCCGGCCAGTAGTGTGGCATCAGAGCGGGTGTTCAGTGCTGCGGGGACCATAATTACCCCAAAGAGAACTCGCTTGTTCACCTGAAATGTGGAGAGACTGGCCTTTGTCAAGATGAATCAGGCGTGGATCAGCCAGGATTTCCACACACCAATGCCTTATGCATCAGAGTAGATCAGCCATGACTCATCACCAAAATTTTGAGAAATGAGTCTGGATTCTTCTGGATACCTGCCACAGCTATTATTCTGAAGCTGCCCCCCGCCTGATGCCACATATCTGCTGCCAGCTGCTCCATCTGCCACCAACCATCTTTACCAGGGACTGGTATTGCCACCCACTTCCACACTGTGTCATTGTGCTAATCTGTGGCCTACTCATGCTGCTGCCACCTCCATGCTCTGTCATTGTGCCACTCTGTGGCCTACTGCTGTTGCTGCCACCTTCTCAACCTGTCATTGTGCCACTGTGTGGCCTACTCATGCTGCCAACTGACCACTGTCTCACTGGAGCACCCTGTGGTTTCCTAATGCTGTTTCCACCCTCCACCACTCTATGATGTTGCCAATATGTTTAGTTTTCCCCTGCTTTAAATTGGTCAGAAGGAATGAAAAGGATCAGGATTGTCTGATGATTAGGTAACCAAAAAGCAGGTGGATACAGAACACAAAAGACATGCAAACATCCCTTTTACTGGTCATCTCTGTTTTGTATCAACTCCTGTTTGTTTTTGGCTTTAGCAATACTGATGGATTATTTACTGATTGAAAGCGGACACTAACGGATGAAAGGAAGTACAAAATTATCAGTGACGTCAATGCAAAATTACTGCTGACACACTCTCCACTCTTTTTTTTTGGGGGGGAGGGGCACTACATGTATCAGCGTTTAACAGAACAGGTTCTGTCATAATCTGTGGAATCATCTGATGTCGGTATAAAAGGATTCCGCTCTTTGACGCTATTGTAGGATCTTGGCCCTCAGCTTGGTTCTTACCAGCTGGGGCTGACATTATCTTGTCAGGCTGCGTTCCCACTTCAGTTATTTGGTCAGTTTTGCCTCTGTAACTGCCCAGAGAAGTGAAGTGAGAAGCGATTCTAATAGCGGCGCCTGTCATCTGCGTGTCATACTAAAACACAGCATTGTATGAAGACCTAACAATGCTTCTTTTGTGCCTCATTCTGAGTGCGTGTCCATCTGAGCCGGGTTCTCAAATCTGCTATTCTGGACTAACACCTGAGATGCTGGTTCAGTTCCTGCAGTCCATCAGAGCTCCTGACCACCTGTCTGCTGTCCTTGCACCTGTCTTGTTACCTGCTGAATCCTGCCATTATACCAATCTAGTTCCTGCTGTATTCCTGCCGTTATACCTATCCAGTACTCGCTGTATCCTGCCGTTGCACCTGTTCAGTATCCTGCTGTAATCCTGCTGATGCATATGTTTCTTTCTGCTGTTGCATACGTTTTCCTGCTGTACCAGTCTACTATCGCTTCAGTGCCTGGAGTTCCTGTCCTGCACCTCGGCTGTCATGGCAGGTAGCCATGTCAGGGGTAGTGACCTGGAGGTTCCCCGCAGCAAAGTCCGTCCTGCTTTGCGGCGGGCTCCGGCGAAGACCGGGGGCCTCTTAGAATCCTCTCCCTGGCGTGGATCCCTATTTACCATCTCGCCTGCGGTGATCACAATAGATCTACACCCTGTTACCAGTGATCGGCACCTCAGCGTACGTTGTTACCACCGGATCATGACAGAATGGACTGACCATCATCCACATTCGTGTTAGAATGGACTGACCATGGATCCCGCCGTGGTGAACCTGTCTTGGTGCCTGCTGTTACCTGCCATCTTGCTATTCTGTTACCTGCCCGCTGACTCATGGTTCGCCCAGAGTGTCAGTACCCGTGTCTGCTGGCTCATGGTTCGCCCAGATTATCTCTACCCGTGTCTGCTGGCTCATGGTTCACCCAGAGTGTCAGTACCCGTGCCTGCTGGCTCATGGTTTGCCCAAAGCGTCAGTACCTGTACCCTGCCTAGCTCATGGTCCCGCCCAGAGCCTCTGTACCCTGCCTAGCTCATGGTCCCGCCCAGAGCCTCTGTACCCTGCCTAGCTCATGGACCCGCCCAGAGCGTCTGTGTCCTGCCTAGCTCATGGTCCCGCCCAGAGTGTCTGTACCCTGCCTAGCTCATGGTCCCGCCCTGAGTGTCTGTACCCTGCCTACCTCATGGACCCGCCCAGAGTGTCTGTACCCTGCCTAGCTCATGGTCCCGCCCAGAGTGTCTGTACCCTGCCTAACTCATGCTCGCGCCCAGAGTGTCTGTACCTGTTTTCCCTCCCTGAGTTCCCCCCATTTTGTATGGTGCCCTGTTTTTTCCTCCCGTGCTCCTCCTTTTCTAGGTTTTCCCTATACTGGCTATCATACAGCCTGTACTTGGTTTTGGGGTTGCCCGTGTAGAAGTTGTGGACCCCTGACCTTTGTGCAATTCCATTCTGTGGTTTGGAGGTGGTGGGTGGGGTTTTGAGGGGGATAGGCTACTGTGAGAGTCATGCTGCAGCTCCTGCCATGGACCGTCAGCGTGTCCGTGCCTTCCTTGTACTTACTTCCTGGAGTCCTGTGTACGCACTGCGCCTCCTGGAGCATGCCCGTGGCAGCTTCCTGCCCTTTCTGTCATGTTCACCATCCTCTTGACCTGTGACCCCTGGCAATAAGAGGAGGTTCCTGTCCTTGCTTCTGGGTCAGTCCCTTGTTTTGTTGTGCCTCATTCTGATTGCTTGTCCATCTAAGCTCCTGCCAGCTTCTCAGGTCTGTTATTCTGGACTTAACACCTGAAATTCTGGTTCAGTTCCTGCAGTCCATCAGAGCTCCTGACCACCTGTCTGCTGTCCTTGCACCTGTCTTGTTAACTGCTGAATCCTGCCGTTATACCAGTCCAGTTACCTGCTGAATCCTGCTGTTATACCAGTCTAGTTCCTGCTGTATTCCTGCCGTTATACCTGTCCAGTACCTGCTGTATCCTGCCATTGCACCTGTTCAGTATCCTGCTGATGCATACGTTTCTTCCTGCTGTTGCATGTTTTCCTGCTGTACCTGTCTACCATCTCTTCAGTGCCTGGAGTTCCAGTCCTGCACCTCGGCTGCTATCGCAGGTAGCCATGTCAGGGGTAGTGACATGGGCGTTCCCCGCAGCAAAGCCCGTCCTGCTTTGCGGCAGGCTCCAGTGAAGACCGGGGGCCCCTCAGACTCCGCTCCCTAGCGTGGATCCCCATTTACCATCTCGCCTATGGTGATCGCAGTGGATCCACACCCGGTTACCAGAGATCGGCGCCTCAGCCTACGTCGTTACCGCCGGATCGTGCCCATGGCACAATGTTCTACAACACCCTACAGGCTCTCCGCAGCCAGAAAATTGTTTTTTTAACGTGATTTGCCACAAATAAATTTGGGTCGCAACAAATTTTTTCGGAAAATTCGGCGAACCTGGCGAAACTAATTTTTGAGAAATTCACCCATCTCTGGTTATGATGTCTTCATTTTATTTCAGCAAATTAAATTTAGATTTTTGGCTCTTCAAAGTAGCCACTTCTATCTAATATAACAGCTTTACACCATAGATATTATTTTTACAATTGCATCCAGATGTTCTTCAGAAATTTCTTCCCAACACTGTTGCAAAAGTTTTCACAAATGTGCTGCACTTAAAGTTTCCTTTGTTTTAACCCTTCTATCCGGCTCTATGGGGTTTGTAAAGATAATTTTATTCTTTGAAGACTACTAATTTATTTTTGTCTTTTTAGGTAGTTCTTACATAATCTAGAAGTAAGTTTTTGATAATTTTCTTGCCATAATATAAACCCCTAACCAACTAGGCATACAGCAAGGTATTGCATGGCACATTAAAATGCTGTGGTAGCTCGTTTAACCAATGTGCCAGTCAACCTGTTCAAGTTGCCAACTCTAAGGGCCACATGCATGAAACTGTGTAGGTCAAAAACTCACTCTTTTGCCCCTAGTAACCTATGGTCAAAAAGTGAGTTTTAGACCTAAACAGGTTCATACATGTGGCCCTAAATCTATGTTTTACTCAAGTTTGACAGTTGGTGTTATACACTGAGAAACCATTATTTTACCTACTTAACAATGTGTGAGAATCCTGCATGAGATACTAAAGATGTAAAATTTTGATATATCAGTCGATAAGTCCTTTTTATTCTAATCTTGCAATATTACCAGAGGCTTTATTACATATACTCTACATGTCGCACCTGAAGATTGTGAGCTATTAGGTACTGATCATACACACTGTCGATTCTCAAAACTTGTCATCTAATTTTGTAGTGCCATTTGATCTGCCAAACTTCTTACTGTCAGAGTTTCTAAGTGGCTTTTGAGAAACTACTGACTGCTACCTTGACTTTTTTAGCAATTTCTCTCTAGGACAGGTTTACACTTCTAAAGATTAAAATTGTTTTTCATTTTTTGTTAATTTTCTTTATTGACATTATAATAGCAATGTGTTCTGTCCTTATAATAAAATGTTACCAAATCCTGCTCTAGAGGGTGATGTAAAGCAACCTTTTCCAACACTGGTTATACAGAAAGTTTAAAAGTAATCTCTGAAATTGAGACACCAATAGGAATACTTTGTATCCAATTTCAAAATATAAAATGCTTTCAGTGCTGCAGATTAGCTGTCTTTCATGTCTTCCCTCTGGTTAAAATGAAAAAAAAAAATCAGGTTAAAATTTGAGGTTAAAAATTCTAATATTTTATGTTTTTAACTATTAAACATTTGAACAATTCAAAGCAACTTACTGTAATAGAGTTGTGTTAATGTTAAAAATAAGTTGCTCTAAATCTTTTGACCAGTTGTGTAGTTTGTGGAAAAGGTTCAGAAAAAACTGTAATCTATTCATTTAAAATATTCCTCCGTTTAAGGTGAAATGTCCCGGGTGGGGGGGGGGGGCCCTGCACATTAATAGACAGGGTTTACAGAGATACATACAGAGATACCTTTTAATATTGGACCGCCCAGATGGACAGGAATAGATCACAAGTTTTAGTGAATCTATTTCCACGAAGCTATAGATGAATCTACATAGCTCCTACTGCTCTATAGCATGTTTTTTATCCTCAGGTACACACTATTTATTTAACTGTTTACGTCTCTTCTGGACACGCAAACAATAAAAGCCATTGGTGGAGTAGGTAGCCAACATCCCTGCCAATTAGCCTTGTAGGCCTCAGGTGTCTGAGAGCGTTGTGACACAAAGGATGTGATTATGTTGTATTATCACGCTGTCGACACTGGGCTTTACTAACATCAGTCAGCCTCTCTACTCATCAGGGGAACAGGGAGAGGTGATATTTTTTTTTTCACTAATGGGGGCCCCACCTACCATCTACCTACATACCTGGGGCTTTCCTACCTACATGGGGCCTACTTTCTTGGCGACTACCCACCTACCTACATGGGACCTACAAAACCTACTTGGAGAATAACTACCTACCTGGGGCACTGCCTGCTTACCTATTTACCTGGGGCTTTACCTAACTACCTACCCGGAGCCTTGCCTCTCTACCTAAATATAGCTTTTCCTGCCTACCTAACTGGTGTCTAACAACCTGAACCTGTTACCTACCTAATTAGGGCATTAACTGCCTACCAATCTACCTGGAAGAATGTTTCTCTACCTACAAATGGCTTTTATTATCTACCTACCTAGCTGGGACCTACCAACCTTGATCTGCTACCTAAATAAATAAGGCCTTACCTTCCTACCTATCTATGGTCTTGCATGTTTACCTTACTGGGTGCCTTACCTGCCTACCTACATGGGGCCTGTCCTACCTACTTTCCTACCTACCTGGGGATTTGCCTACCTACCTACTTGGGGCCTTGACAACCTACCTGCAGCCTTTTCTATTTATCTACTTAGGGTCTTGCCTATCTGCCTAGCTGGGACTTTACATACTGGTTGCACTACTTATTGGATTCTTACCAGTTAATGGGTTGCCTATCTACCTAGATGCCAAAATGGGTGGGCTATCTATTTAATAGCATCTGGTTAACTAATAACTAATAAAGCTACCTGCTTTATTACAGTCTACCTATCTAATGGAGGGTGGACTGCCTATCTGTAGGGCTGTGCTCAGTGTTCACCTCTCCATTACTATCACCAGGGCTTGGTGTAAGTCAGCAGTACTTTTCGTCACCACAAGGCTGTCACTTTTACCCCAGTGCCTAATTCAACAGGTTACCTTCTGAAGTGGAACCTCTAATGTATATGTACGCTTCTGGGTGGTATTTTTAGGATGAGGAGGGCTGGTTTTGCTTTGGCTGATTATGAAAACTAGTGGGTACTACTGGGATAATTTTTTTTATTATATTTATTGAACATCTATAAATAGACATTCTCATCAAGGCACATTGGGTATTCTGGAGATGGTGAGAGGGGATAGCATCAGCCTTGGGGTGACAAAAAACATTCCTGGCAAACAGCAAATCCCAGGCAGTAGTACTTGAGAGGCGTCTGTCAGATACTTCCATTATTAACAATAGAATAAAGTGGTAAAAGAAACACACTGACAACACAAAAACACTTGATTTAAACAAACACTCCCAGACAACATGCCTCACTAACCATTTTATTAAAGAAATGGATTCAACTCTGGTTCAATGTAGTTCAATGAGTCCATCATAGTTCAATGGGGAAATCTGTAGAAAGAACAGAAACACTACAAAAAGCGTGACTGTACTAAGATCCTTTCCCTGCATCTCCTGAAGGCCATGCCTGTGGCTGAAAATCTAGGGTGCAAGTGACAAATTTCAGGCCGCATAGTATAATTATGGGGGTAAAGGCCATAGCTGTAGCACACAGCCTCCAGGGGGTTGGAGAATAGCTGGAATATGTATCCCTATATGGATCCCCATGCTTTATTATTTAAATGAGGGTACAAAGTTTAAGGAATCCCTGCTTTTCACCATAACCTTTGAAATTAGGTGTGGACTTTGCAACAGGAGAATCTCCAGATGGTGGCCCCTAAAGTAACTACTAGTTGGTAGCCACTGTGCAAGCAAAGATCACAGCAGATAGTCACAGACTTCAGATCAGAGTCTCAAATCTGTTATAAAGATGATCAACACTCAGTTAAACAAGGGAAAATATGGTGGTACGAAGGGCATAGTTGTAGACAATGCAGGAAGTGAAGAGTAGATCAGGATATTAAAACAGCAGAAGAACAAGAATCAAACACCAAAACCAAATGTCAGGAATTAGTGTTGAGCGATTTTTATCGACAAAGTTGAAATCGGCAAGGTTTTTATGGTGATCGAAATTTCCAGATCATGCGATAATTAAGGTTAAAATCTGTGCATCATCTATTAAGATCGCGCCTTTTTCGGCGCTTCCTGTAATTTTGGCGGCCAGCAAATCAGATTACAGAATAGAGCAGGGTGAGATGTGTGTGCGACGTCATGACTGGGATGTGTATGGTTGCGATTGGCTGGAAAAATCACATGACCTCGTTTTACATAGAACAGCATTTCCTGTTTCAGCCTCAGTGTCTCTCAGCGTCTCATAGGGATAGGACCTGCGCTCTGCCTGTGGCCAAACAGCTCAGCGAAATAAGTCTATTTCTGCACAGAGAAACATCTACTATTAGCTGTGATCCTTGTAATTTAGTGAGATTAGAGATTTGAACATTTTATGTAGTTAGATAGAGAATTTTAAAGCAGCATCTACCACTGTAAATTCACAGCGTTGAGCGTGGGGGGTCCCTGCGGGCGAACACGACAGCACTATCTATAAGACACTGGGTAAAGTCCAAGACTTATGAGACATTGCACGCTAATATCTTTATTATTAACAGTTGCTATGAAATATCTCCTGGATATTGACAGCTGAACTTAAATTGGTAGACAACACATTCTAGTAACTGCAGATCTCTTTGTTAGCTGCAAAACTACTTTTATATCAGTTACATTTCATAGTGTTCAATTTTGACCCATTACCCTGTGACTGTTGATATATCCACCTTGCACTTAAATTTACAATCCAGCAATCTTGTAGTCACACAGGTGTTTGTTGCAAAAATACGTTGTATTCGTACAAAACATCACAGTTACGTGTTTTTGACTTTTGCGCACCCAGCACTGTTCATTGACGCAGCATCTACGTAAATCTTAAAACAGCAATTCTATATTCACCACAGGTGAATTGAAAGGTGCAAAAAATACAGTTTATTATATCAAAACATAACAGTTACGTGTTTTTTACTTTTGCGCACCCAGCACTGTTCATTGACGCAGCATCTACGTAAATCTTAAAAAAGCAATTCTATATTCACCAACAGGTGGATTGAAAGGTGCAATTAATCCCGTTTATTATATCAAAATAACATTAAGTGTTTTTTGACTTTTGCGCACCCAGCACTGTTCATTGACGCAGCATCTACGTAAATCTTAAAACAGCAATTCTATATTCCCCACAGGTGAATTGAAAGGTGCAAAAATACCGTTTATTATATCAAAACATAACAGTTACGTGTTTTTTGAATTTGCGCACCCAGCACTGTTCATTGACGCAGCATGTACGTAAATCTTAAAACAGCAATTCTATATTCACACAGGTGAATTGAAAGTGCAAAAAATACCGTTTATTATATCAAAACATAACAGTTACGTGTTTTTTGACTTTTGCGCACCAGCACTGTTCATTGACGCAGCATCTACGTAAATCTTAAAACAGCAATTCTATATTCACCACAGGTGAAATGAAAGGTGCAAAAAATATCGTTTATTATATCAAAACATAACAGTTACGTGTTTTTTGACTTTTGCGCACCCAGCACTGTTCATTGACGCAGCATCTACGTAAATCTTAAAACAGCAATCTATATTCACCACAGGTGAATTGAAAGGTTCCAAAAATACCGTTTATTTATATCAAAACATAACAGTTACGTGTTTTTGACTTTTGCGCACCCAGCACTGTTCATTGACGCAGCATCTACGTAAATCTTAAAACAGCAATTCTATATTTACCACAGGTGAATTGAAAGGTGCAAAAAATACCGTTTATTATACCAAAACATAACAGATACGTGTTTTTTGGACTTTTGCCCAGTCCAGATTTGTTGATAGACACCTTGCAGTTAAATTTGAATCCAGCAATTTTTTTTTGATTAGAGGGATTTGAGAATAGCTGTGATTTGCCCTCTTTTAATAAGAGACTTTCCAAAACTATTCCATACCTTCTCAAATTTTTATATTTCTGAACATGGAGCGAAATGCAGGTGGTAAGCGAGCAAGAGGGGGGTAGCACATGGAGGTAGAGAGAGAAGGTGCTCCTTCCAGTGCTGGCGACAACACGCATGCCAGAGGATCGTCAGTTGCAGGACCGTCAGGCCTGTCATCGCTGGGTCAGGGCCCTGTAAATCTAAGTAACGAACATCGTCGCCAATCTGTCCTTCAGTGGTTAATGCAACCTGCATCTAGCAGTCTTACCTCCTCGTCCCTCGCATGTCACGGCCACAAAATGTCGTCATCTAGCCATCATCACATCCGTCCAACATGAAGCAGTCCCCAAATGTCAACTCGTGATAACCACCACGGTGATAATCCATTGTCTGAAATACTCTTTGGATACAAAATGCGGTTGGGGTCAGATAGGCAAATGTTAAAAGATCAAAGAGGATGATTTAATCTGCTCTGACGCCCATTTACTGATGCATCAAGAAGGTGTGAATTGGAAGCCGTTTAATCGGCAAAAAAAATTCGCGGGCGGCCTGATGCGCGAATGCTGCATATTTTGTGTGGGGTTGTCTTGCCTTTTGTAGCCCGCAGCTTCTGGATGCAGAGAAGTCAGGACGACCAAGGATCACTGTGTTTGATGATGATATAAATGACGACATTGCTGAGACCAGTCCTTGTCCTTTCGTAGAATGCTTTTCGAGCGCTTCATCAGTGGACACATAGGAGGAAGACGATGGGGTAGTGTCAATTCGGTCCCGCCACAAAAAAGGAAGAGGCACGGTCGCAGAAGTCCGCTGATATTGATTCCAGCTAGCCACGTGTCAGCGCATAACCCCCGCTCCTTCGCTTATTTCGCCAGGATCCAAAAGGATCCCCAGGACTCTCAAAGCCTGGCATTCTTTAGAGTCAAAGCACGTGATTTCACCTAGCGAGTCATTATCGCTTATTGCCGTGAAACGCATAAGTAGATGCAAGAAGACCCTAAGTGGTTTACCACCACCAACATGTCTAGTCTAACATGCAGCGAATGCATGAATTGGAAAAATGGAGGGAACACATGGCGAAAAAAAGGGCCATGACCGACGCGTGCTACAACCACTGTCACACCCGGATCCGCTCCTCCTCCTCCGCACCACAAGCGTCTCCCACTGCCCAATGTCTCGCAGAGTCATGATTCAGTGTATATAAAGCTCCTCTTCAGCCTCACCTTCGCGCCGGAGGAACCACCAAGCAGCACCTATAGACCATCCTACCCCTTCTCCTTCGTCAAGTTTGACAGACTCTGCACGCCGTACAGCGTCTAGTCTACGCTCCGAGGGGGGAAATTCTGTCTACTACGACAGGTTCTAGGCAGCAAGAGATACACTCACACCCAAACAATCCACAAAGTCAAAATGCCCACTATGAATGTCGGCAACTTCGTCAAAGGAATTTTTAGCCGGAACGGTCTCTGGAAAAAATAGATGACTTTACAAACACAACATCCCCCCATCTGTGAACCCAGATTGAGCACGTATTCCCTAGCACATTATCCATGGCCCAATCAGCATGGCCACCCAACTCATCCAGGAAATTCGCCAGCAGCATTTCTTCTGCCATGAAAAGACGTCCCTGCGCTCCGGACCATATTCGACCCAACGCTGTCATTACTAAATACTCTCAATCTGTAAAGTACTCGATTGACTGCACATCATGTGTCGTGAAAAAGTCCAATTACCTCACACGAACACATAGCGACTAGAGTAACTACGGCACGGGACAAACACTGTGACCTAACAGCTTATACAATAAATCTCTGGGTGAGCTGGCGTAAAGGACGGGATGTCCTCAAGGGATGGAGGCCGGGGGGCGGGGGGGGGGGGGGGGGGGGGGGGGGGGGGCATAAGCGGGAAGTGCCGAGTGCAACTCATTCAGGCCTTCGGCGCACACTTTCAAAAACCGCAGGGATGGTGCAGCTCTTTCCCCCAAGGTTCCTCTGTGGCATCACGTGCCCAGAAGTCCACAGGCCGATGTGAAAATCTAAATCTGCTCCAACATACATCCATTAGCAGAGAACCAACCCATACCCACACATCAGGCTTTCACGAGACGTCTGATGGACGAGTGCATTCTTAAAGCAACCGAGACAAGACGCCGCATATGGCAATGAGCGCTAAGAAACAAAAGCAAACCCTTGACAATGCCAAGGCACCCCAGTGATGAAATGTAGATTACACAGGAGTTGAATCTCAAGCTAAGCCGACAAACCCCTTAGGCGGTACGATACGGCCTGGAGCACATACCCTTGCCTGGCAACATGTCATGAACCTTGTCGACCCAGAAATTTTCAAAAGAGCTACCCGGGTCTGGACTGCCTGCTTGAAGAAGTCTCGATGTCTGAGTTTACACTCCGCCGTTCGCACCCTGCTTCGTCCCGCTGGCTGCGTTGGCAGCGTCAGCTCTGCCTCAATCCCGTCAACAGTCTCATTGTTGACGTGCAACACGCTGGAATTCCTCGCCTCCACCACAACCATGACCTCTACAGGCGATTGTGGCAGCAGCGCAATGCCATTACGAAGTACGAAGTGACACATTGCCTGACAAGCAGCTGTACGTACATCGGGGTGTTGAACCACCGAGAGTGGAGGCAGGTGAAAGAGCTCTGCACCATCCTTGCCATTTTGAAAGAAGCCACCAAAATGGTCAGTGCGGACAATGCCCTTGTCAGCATGAGCATTGTGGTGATCTTAGTTTCTGGAACGATCGTTGGGACACTCTGAAACATCAGGTCCCCGCCAGCGACCGTGAGAGGAGACGGACACAGATGCGGACACGGAGCCTTGCTCTTCCGTCAAATCCACAAGGCCCGACAGTTTCAAATATCATCGTCCTACATTAAGGCAGTAGTTTGTGTCCAGAGCTAGTGCAAGTTGGCGCATCCAGCTCTCAGGTGCATCATCTCAGGCAATTCCAGGGCTGTGTTGAAGCTGTGGCCGGAGGCAGCGGAGGAGGTATTCCTAGACACGATGTTACCGACGTCCTGCCTTGGAAAGAGGTTGGCGCGAATTTGAGGCGAGGAGGAAGATGAGAGAAGATCAAGTTTGTGCTAGTGCCCCTCGACCCAGAGGCTTGGAAATCAAGGACTCCATCTCTCACATGAGTGCATGGATGCTCCATTTCACTCCAACATGATCCTCGCATTAAGGGCCATCAAAATGAACAACAGTTACTGGTGGCCAACCTCTGATCCCCGGTACATAACAAAAATCATCAACTTTCCTTCCACCCACCCAAATAGAGAGTAAAATGCAGGAAATTGGAGACCTTGCTGATTGATCAACTAGAGAACATATGTTGCGTCTGTTTCACGTTCCCCAAAGTCACGGGAGAACAACAACAGCGACGTGACAGCAGTAGAGTTCCAAGTAGGCGTAGCGGCAGCAGAGCAAGGTGGCAGAAGCCCTAATGGGGGACCTCTGCAATCTTTGTTTTACCACCTCACCAACGCCTGCAATGCATGGCACACATCCAACACACAGAGATCATCTTAAGATCATGGAGCACGACTATCTGCGTCTCAACACCGATGTTTTTTGCATGTGTATCCGGCCCAATAGACTTCTGGGTATCCAAAATGACGAATGGGCCCGAGCTGGCTCGTCCGACCATAGAGTTGTTGTCCTGCCCACGCCGCCACGTCATATCTACGGACCTTCAGCACAGCTGGAGGAGTCATTACAGACAAACGCATCCTGCTTTCCACAGATAATGTGATCGTTTGGACTTTCATCAAGATGAATCCAGGCATGGATCTCTGATTATGTTGTGAGCCCAATTGCCTAGTCACCGATTAGTAGCCAGTCTATCTTCACATTCCCTTTTCAAACAGAATGGTCCTCTTGTAAACTTTTTGTTTAAAATTATCATTTCTTACTACAATTTATTATTCACTTTTTTCCCACATTATCATTTTGCTGTTTTGCTGTGAGGAGACTGTAAAAGACAGCAAAGTTTCATGACACACCGAATTCCCATTTACTCACTTTATCTTAAGAAGCTTTTTTCGGCATTGTCCCAATGTTTTGAGGGTCATGTTGCTGTGGAGATACAGCAATAATCATGGTCCGTTGGAACAGAAATGTGACTTCTAAGTGGCATTCTCCCTCACAATTTTTTAATATGGCTGAGAGTCATATTTATAATTTTTTGGGTTCATGTGGCTGTGAGTACAGCAAATAAATCATGGTCCTTTGTAACAGAAATGTGGCTTCTATGTGCATTTCTCCCTCACATTTTTTAACAATGGCTGAGAATTCATTTTTATAATTTATTTGGTCATGCTGCTTTGAAAATGCAGCACATACCTACAGGTCCTAATTAACAAAAAATGTTGATTCTTATAACAGACATATGTCTTCACAATTTGACCAAAGAGGCTCAAAGGGTCATGCTTTGAATTTTTGGAGGCATTTTGCTGTGACATGCAGCCCCTCATACGACAGGTCTTTTTTTTTTATTTTATATTTTACTATTCTAAAAATGTTGTTTCTAACAGACATTTGTTCTTCACCATTGACCAAGTGGCTCAAGGGCCATGCATTGAATTTTGGGGGCATTATTGCTGTGACATGAGCTAACTACAGGTCTCTATTCTAAAAAATGTTGTTTCTAATCAGACATTTGTTCTTCACAATTAACCAAGTGGCTTCAAGGGTCATGCTTTGAATTTTTGGGGGAAATTTTGCTGTACATGCAGCTATACTACAGTCCTATTCTAAAAAATGTTGTTTTCCTACTAGACCATGTTGTTCTTACAATTGTCAAGAGTGCTCAAGGGTGATGGAGCTGTCAGAAACAGGAATAGTAGGACACTGTTAATGGACACATATTGCAAAATGACTTTGTTTTTTTGCAGATCATTAACATAGCTATCAATCCTGTATGAAACAACGCCATTTATAATACAATGAAAAAAAAGAACAAAGACATGGTGGATTCCATCCTATTTTAAAAAATGTGTTTTCTAGAATTAAAGTACTAAAAACTTGCATGTACAACAAGCTGTTTAAAATAAATTCCTCTGATTGTACAAGGGAGGTACAGGAAATAACTTGACCAGATGTAGGCTTATTTCAGAGGACATTGAGTATGAGCACGGACAGATGAACAAAAGTTACAGAGACCATTTCTCCAGCACGTGTGAGTAAAATGAGAAAAAGAATGCCAAGATAAAGGCACCATGGTGTAACCGGAGCGTTAACCACCAGAATTTCCAATGAAGCTCAATTGGTCCACACTCATACGGAGGGCAAGCGCTACCCAGGTATTGACTGAGGTACAAGGAGGCTGGAGTTCTCACACTTCCGCTCCAGCAATCTGCTTGCATCACGACAGTTATTCGTATGCTGCGCATCAGGGCATTTTACCCTGCAAGTTAATAAGATGACGGACGCCCACCAGGCTTTCACCGCACCCACTGTAACCCGGCCCTGGGTCATGCTGTGGGAACCAGGACAGGTATAAGGTCAATGTCCCAAGTTCAACTAAAATCTCGTTAGGTTTGACAAGACTCGCTTTTTCTCGGCACTTTTTTAAATGTGGGGGGTCATGCCAGTTTGGGGCTCTTTGCTGTGCCCAGGACAGTGTATATCAATGACCATGTTCAACTAAAATTGTTGAATGAACTCCAGCACAGTATAAATATTTCCGGGCAAATTGTACCCATAGTGGTTGACAAATAGTCCGGA
This sequence comes from Phyllomedusa bahiana, assembly GCA_025379985.1. NCBI lineage: Eukaryota > Metazoa > Chordata > Amphibia > Anura > Hylidae > Phyllomedusa > Phyllomedusa bahiana. The sequence goes on along the minus strand of JAODAL010039049.1, from coordinate 17,777 downwards.
TTGTGGTCACAAATGTCTTAGGCCTGCAGGGAACCTTACAATCAGGATACCCGTTAACCCTTACAACACCTCCATGATTAATCACTTATGACACACCAAGAAACAATCCGTTCACAAAAAATATCGAAAGGTAGGTGTGGTTCATATGCATTTAATGTAGGCTGCAAATGCAAAGTGTGGCCTCCAGCATCTAGTGAATAAGACCCAGTCTCCAGGTGATAGTCCCTCCACCTTTAGTAATATCCATCGACCACCCAAAGTGACACAAGCCGTCCACATATGAAACCCAATTATTTTAACATTGCACTGAATAGGGTCATAAGCAATTATGCTGAAGGCCCCTGGCCAAAGTGAACTCTGTCAAAGTCGCAGACACAATATCAATTCTAGAAATGGTGGAGATTCGCCCCGACTCCTTAATAGAACTGGTCTCACTAAAAAACTCCCATATATTTTGTACACATCCGGAAAATTGGTCAACCAAAGCATATGCCCTGCCACGGACACTAACCTACAGGACCCAGATAAACTAAAATGTTATGTGTTTAATAATAATACTCCTAATTATCCCACGGCACTAAAACTCCAGATGGTACCAATCCTTCAAAAGGGTCACCATTCTGTAGGTCCCAGCTATAGTTATCTACCCATCCAGTACACCTACTCAGTAAGGTTATAACTACTACCATATAAAACCGTCAGCATATTTTTAAACCCTATGTATTTTGGGACACATCAGTTGATTATGGGGCAACGCATCTCTGTGGCCATGTCCTCTTTTCAAGACACATTCCCGGAGAACTTAAACCTAATTTGGGAAAAGGACCTCCCGACCTTAATTCCGGACCACAATTTTTATAAATGTTGGAGGGTCAATTCAGGAATATGGGAGCACATAGCCGTGGCCCAGGCCAGGATAGACAATGTTCCAGTGAAACTAAATGGTGGTTGAAGAAGACTACTTTTTATTTCCGCACTTTTAAATTGAGGGGGTCATGCAGGTTTTGGGGCTCATGCTTGTTTCCGCAGTGACTATTTTATATAGGTCAATTGACCAAATCAACACCCCAATGATTAATGACAGCCACCAAAAAATCGTCACATAAAACCATACGTGGACCTTCCTGATATGTGTGCACACTTATACTCCATACCGTACAGCTAAGCAAAGACCCAGATTGGACTCCTCCCCTGATTGTTATGCCCCTGCCTCTTTCCAATAACCACGCACAAAAATAAAAATTGGGTGGACAATGCAGTCTTAGTGGGCTCCAAGCAGTGGTACCCAGTTACACTGCATAAAACGTACAATGATCCACTATGAAACAACTCCAGGAGCATGGAATCCCGCCACCAATTTTCCGCACTTTCAATGTTGTGGACCTGCCGTGTGGGTCACCAGCATGGCCCAACATGTAAAGTCAATGTCCATTTCAACTAAAATGTGGTTAAAAGACTCCTTTTTACCGGCACTTTTTTAAATTGGGGGAGTCATGCAGTTTGGGGCTCATGCTGTAGGCCCAGTAACAGTAAAGTCCAATCGATCCAGTGAACTAAAATGGTGGTTGAAAGAAACTCCTTTTTTCCGGCACTGTTTTAATGTGGGGTCATGCCAGTGTTGCGGTACATCATGCTCGAGGCCCAGGCCATGTATATTACAATGTCCAGTCAACTAAAATGGTGGTTGAAAGACTTCTTTTGCGGCACTTTTTAAATGTAGGGGGTCATATCACGGTTTTTTGGGCTCATTGCTGCGTTCAGGACAGGGATATTCCAATATCACGCTTCAAGTAACATATGGTTCAAATCATACTGCAATTTCTGGCACTTTTTCAATTTTGGGTGATTTGCAGGCTTTAAAGAGGTCCGCAGCTGTGGTACAAGACATTGATATAAATCGTCTGTGACTTTTTTTCTGTGACTTTGTATAACCTAAGTGTGTTGCCTAAGAGTGTAGTCACGTATCCATTTGACTGCTGTGATGTTAATTCAAGCATCTCCAGCATGTTTGGCGGTGTAATAATGAAGGAGTTTGTTGCACTCCCATAGACTTTAATTGTCATCCGCGCTATCGATGCTCACTATCGAAAAACCTTTCGATAGCGGCGACTATCGACTATCGATCGATCTCGATAGCCAACCAATCGCACATCACTTATCAGTGAAACTAGGATAGATCAATCGGAGATATACTAATGCTCAGGAAGCCAAAGAAACTCTGGCAATAATTGAGAGGCTTGATTGGGTTAAATAACAGGTCTTAATAACACCAGAATAAGCAACCTATGAGTAAATAACCCTTTGCACTGAAACAGAGCACAGTAATATAAATTTGTGCTCAAAAGTTTACATATCCTGGCAAAATTTTTGCTTTTTTTTTTCAGAGAATATAAATTAAAACACAAAAAGTATTTATCACCATGGATATGGTTTGGATGAAGCCATTATTGTCAAACTACAGTGTTTTCTCTTTTTAAATCATAATGACAACCAAAAACATCCAAATGACCCTGATCAAAAGTTCACGTACCCCAGTTCTTAGTACCATGTATTGCCCCCTCTAACATCAATGACAGCTTGAAGTCTTTTGTGATAGTTGTGGGTGAGGCTCTTTTCTCAGATTGTAAAGCTGCCCATTTTTCTTGGCAAAAGCCTTCAGTTTCTATAAATTGCTGGGTTGTCTTGAATGAACTGTGTGCTTGAGGTCTCCCCAGAGTGACTCAATGATATTGAGGTCAGGAGACTGACGTGGCTACTCCAAAACTTTCACTTTGTTCTGCTGTAGGTAATGACAGGCTGACTTGGCCTTGTGTTCTGGATTGTTGTCATGTTGGAACGTCCAAGTACGTCCCATGCGCAGCTTCAGGGCTGATGAGTGCAAATTTGTCTCCAGTATTGGCTGTTAACATGCTGCATTCATCTTTCCTTCAACTATGACTAAGTTTCCTGTGCCTTTGTAGCTCACACATCCCAAAACATCAGTAATCCACCTCCATGCTGAACAGTAGGAATGGTGTTCCTTTCATCATAGGCCTTGTTGACACCTCTCCAAATGTAATGTTTATGGTTGTGGCCAAAAAGTTTGATTTTGGTCTCATCACTCCAAATAACCTTGTTCCAGAAGTTTTAAGGCTGGTTTCTATGCTGTTTGGTGTATTGTAGGCGAGATACTTTGTGGCATTTGCGCAGTAATGGCTTTTTTTCTGACGACTGAACCATGCAGCCCAATTTTCTTCAAGTGTCTCCTTATTGTGCATCTTGAAACAGCCACGTCGCTAGTTTTCAGAGATTCCTGTATTTCAGCTGATGTTATTTGTGTGTTTTTCTTTGAATCCCAAACAATTTTCCTGGCAGTTGTAGTCAAAATTTTTGTTGGTCTACCTGAACATAGTTTGGTTTTCACAGAGCCCCTGATTTTCCATTTGATAATCACAGCTTGAACACTGCTGACTGACATTTTTCCTGTAGATCCATTGACAGTTCTTTTACTTTCCTTATGACTCACAATCCAGAAATGTCAGTGGCTGGATGAAAGATACAAGAGTCTGTCTGGATCCCAGAATCTCACTCAGCATACACACTGATTACAAGCAAACAGGTCAGAGGTGAGGATGTTAACTTTAGTAGCCATTCAAACCCATTTGTGTCAACTTCTGCGTATGTTATCAGGCTAAAATCATCAGGGTATGTAAACTCTTGATCACGGTCATTTGGATGTTTTTGGTTGTTATTATTAGAGATGGGCGTATTGATTCTAACGAAGTGGAATTCGTTTAGAATTTCAGGAAAACTTCGGTTCTGAACGAAGTCGAAGTTTGGGGTACTTCGGGTGAACGAAGTGTGCTTTTGATTGATAAAATGGCTGCGAGCACATGGCGTTACATGGGGCAAAGCACTCTGGGGGGAAGAAGGGCATAGTCTGCATGACATGTGCAGGGATAAACCCCAATCAGCTCTTACTAAAGAACTGTTTTTTTACAGCGATTTTTTTGGGGGTCCCTCATTTTGCCCTCAGGGGATTTCTTCTCTTAATGTTCTATTTTTTTTTTTTTTGGGGGGTATTGGATTAAAGTCCAAAATTTGCATCCACGCAGCTGCATATACATTTTAATGAAAATTTGCCCCACGGGCCCCATTGAATTTTCCAAGGGGGATCAAACCCAAAGTTTCCTGTTGTATTCATTTAGAAAAACCCAGCTTTTTTTAAAAATAAAAATCCCCCTTCTTTTTTGGCCCTGCTCAATTCTTTTGCGAAATTTTTTTCCAGTGGTTTTTTTTTGCGTTGTTCGCTGCTGGGGTTTGACTAAAAAAAAAACCGTCTTTTTCCCCGTTCAAAAAAAAAAAATTTTTTCCTGTGGGGCCTAATTCACAAGCAAAGGGTTTAAATTTCCCAATTTTTTCTCTTGTTGTGTAGCGTAAAAAACACGCAACGTAAACGTTTCAAAGCTGGGTAGTTTGGGGCTCCCTCATTTCTTTTGCGCAATTTACTTCGGGGGTTTTAATTAAATTTTTTGGGTGCTGTGGTGACTCCAAAAAAACCATCTTTTTCACCCCCCAAAAATTACAATTTTCCTGTACCTTTAATTTCACAAGGGGAAGGGTTTTTAAAATTTTTTTTCTTGTTGTTAGCGTAAAAAAAAACACGAAAATTGTAACACGCAAAAAAAAGTAGTAGTTTTGGGCTGCCCCAATTTTTTTTTCCCGAAATTTTTTACTTTCCGGGGGTTAATTAAGCTTTTGTTCTTGCTGTGGGACCCCAAAAAAAACCGTCGAAAATTAAACCGCCAAAAAATTAAAATTTTCCTGTCCCAAAATTCAAAAGGAAGGTTTTTTTACAATTTTTTCTTTGTTGTGTAGCTTTAGAAATTTAAGCAATTTTTAACACGCTACAAAGCAAATATTTTGTGGCTGCCCCAATTCTTTTGGGCAATTTAAATCCGGGGTTAATTAAGCTTTTGTTTTTTCCCTTGTGGTGAAAAATAAAAAAAAAAGTTTTTTTTCAACCCCAAAAAAATTACAATTTTCCTTGTGAAAATTTCCCAAGGGCGAAGGTTAATTAAAAATTTTTTTTCTCTTGTTGTGTAGGAAAAAAAACACCCCTTTTTAAAAAACACTAAAAAACCCTCGTATTTTTGTGGGTTGCTAAATTTTGTTTGGGCAATTTACATCCAGGAGTAAATTAAGCGTTGTTCTGCCGTTTGTACTCAGAAAAAGGGAAACTTTGTTTTTCCCCCGCCACAGAAGAAATTCTGTAGCATAATTCATACCCAAAGGTTAAATTTAAAGCCTGTTTGTGCTTTTATATTCAGAAACATACACAGTTTTTTTAAAACGGCCTTACAAGTAAATTTTTCCTGCCCTTTTGTGGAGCGCAATTTATTTTCCAAGGGTTCCCCAAGGCTTTTTTCTGGGTTAATTTGGAGGTAAAAATACGGGTTTTGTGTATTTTTTCATATACAGCTTTTTTTTCTTCTAAAACAGTGTCTGAAACTTTTTTGAACAAACAGTTTGCCCAGCAGAGAGGTGACAGGCTCTTTCCCCCCTGCGATTTGGTGAGGCCCAAAAATTCCAGGCCCGGGTCGCGCACAGAAAGGGGACGTCGCAGCAGGGGGTCACTCGGTGAGGCCAAAAAATTTTCCGCTGTCATCTAGCGCCCGTGGCTGACTGCAATCCAAGGGTTCTGATTAGTTGATAGGTATCCACTTCCCCCCAAAAATGAATCTGAAAAACCCCCAGCCGGAAATCGGGGGGAAAACCCAGACACAACCCTTATTTTGGCAGGGCCCCGGGAAACGGGGTCAGCGGCCCTAACCGGGTCCTAAACCCCCGTCTCTGCCCCACCCGGGTTTCCCCTCACCCAGGGGATTATTTATTTTGGTTGGGCTCAGCCCCAAATATTTTGCGAGGTTAAAACAATTTGAGGAGGGCGGGTCAGCAGCTACGGGGCACCCGAAGAAAATGGGGCCAATACCCCCTGCTTCTTTGAAAGTAGGGGGGAATAATTTATGTTGTTGGAGGGGGAAAGGGGAAAGGTCATTTTTGTGGGGGGTCAGCCTTGCATCCCAAGGCCCGGGGTGTTTGGGGGGGGACCATGAGATGGAAACACTTTTTAGATGAGATGTAGGGGGACCGCATTTGGGGAGCCGGGTGAGGCAAGGGCTTCATCATGTCAGGAAAAAGAGGGCGTTCAGCTTGCGCTTTCAGCAGCGGCGCAGCCAGAAAAGTGGGTGGGTGGGGCCCGGGGGATTTCAGCGGGTTTTAGCAGCAGTGCGGAGGGGTTGGGGGGTAAAATCCGAAAATTCGGCGGTGGGGCGGGTTCTTTGTAAGCCCCGGGGGAGCCAAATAGGGGTATTTGAGAATCTGTGGGCAGAAAGTGAAGCGTGGCCAGGGGGGGTATCTTTGGGCCACCAGGGGCCCTGGGGGTAAAACACATCCCAGCGCCCACCTTTCCCGGGGGCCCTTGGGAAACGTGGCTAGATGTGGTGGTCCACCCTTCCGCCGCAAAAACACCCGCAGCAGCAGGCCCGTGGCACGCACCCAAATTGCAGCAGTCAAGGTCCCCCCAACTCTGCAGGAAGGAAGCCTTTTTTCTCTTTGACATTTCCCGGTCCGTTTGCCCCGCTCTTTTACTCTTGGCGCCAGCAGTCGTTCAGCGAGGGATTGCAAAGGGGAAAACAGTATGCGTCCACCACCCCTTTAAAGGGCAAAAGCTGCCCGTACTCCTGTAATTTGTTTTTTTGCGCAGTTTTCTCCCTTTAAATGGTGGACTCTGCCCTTTTCGTGAACAAATGGTTGTCCCCGGCCAAAGGTTGGGGGAGTTCCAAGCATAATTTTTTTTCCCAAAAAGGGGCCAGTTTCCACCCTTTCCTTTAAATATTTTGAAAAAAGGGGTGGGGCCAGTCCTGAGCTTATCGTTTTTTTCCAAGGTGCATGGCTGCGCGGAGGTCTGGAGCTTTAACTAGGGTTCAGGGCCATTACATGTCCTTTAGGGCCCCCCGCGGGGTAAATGGGCTTCCGGCCCAGGCACCCCCAAACAACTTGGTTTGGGAGACCCCGTTTTCTATCCTTTGTAAAACTGGGGTTTTTTCAGGCCCCCCTTTGCCGCCTCCTCTCCTCCACCACCCCCCCCCATCTCACCCTCCACAATTTAATTGCTCCATCATCCCACATGTGTAGGGCAAAGAGTGTCACCCCCGTTTTACACCGGGCTTGCCTCCGCGTCTTTGAAAAGAAACTCGTTTGTGTGGCTTTTCGCGCCAACTGAAAAATTGGAAACCCATGGGGGAGGGGACAATGGGGGAAACATGGTGTCCGCGGTTGCCCCAGGAGGGTTGGTCCACCCCCCCTGAAGGGCCCGTGTTAAATTTCGGGTTGTAAAAAATTTCCCCTAAAAGGGTTTTTCCCCCGGATCTTTGGGAAGATTCTAAAATTTGGTCAGGAAATTTGTGCATACATTTTCCTTCAAAACAAACCCCGGAACACCCTCCTCGAGTTGCAGCGGCAGAAACGGCCTCCCCCAAAAAAACGTAATTTGCGATTTTTTTAAACCCGGGGGGAAATTCCAGCCTGCACATTTTGGGAAACCCCCGGGACTGTTTTTAACAGAGGGAAAAGGCCCTTAAAAAATTTTTTGGGTGATCCCCGGCGGGGCAGGAGTACTCCCCCCGTGTTTAAATTTTTATGTCAGCCAGTGGCGCTCATGGGTGACAATTTCCCCTTTGTTGAGGCCTTTGGGGGGGGCCCCGTTATTTTTCAAATCGCCCCGGATTTCCGGGGGTTTAAAAAACGTTTTTTTTCACTGGTTTATGGTTTTGGACAAAGATGGGTTTAAAAAACTGTTGGGCAGGGGACTTTGGGGACGTGGGGGATACAAACTCGCGGCCACATAAGTCCGGGGGGGGGGTGAAAAAGGGGGGAGGAGGAGGAGGAGGGGACATTGGAAACAGAAACATTGTCTGGTTTTAAAAAGAGTGGATTTTTACCCAGGTGGGCAAGAGAGGAGGAGCAAAGGGGCAGGGTGGAGGAGGTTGAAAGGAGTTTAGGAAGACGAGGCGATGACCCGCAAGCCCGTGGCAGTATACAGTGGAGATGGAGGAAAGGGAAAACCCTCGGAGTCACTTGTTTCAGATGGGGCCCCCAGCATGTGATTTGCCTTGTTGTGACAGCCCAAAAAGTTTGATCTGGGAAAGGGGTGACTTCTGGCTCTCCACCCCCTTGGGAAAACCCCCGCCCACCGGTCCAAAAAAGAATCCTTTTTCCCCCCCATTGAGAGGGAGGAAAAAACTCAAATAATATAGGGAAATCCTCGTAGTAGTTGGCCGTGCCTTGTTTGGCATCGTCCCTCCTCTGGGGCAGGTCTGCCGGGGGGGGGGGTTTTTCAGGCTTTAGTACTACAGCTGCGGGCTGGGGGGAAGGCGGAGGGGGGGGGGGGGTTTGGGCAGTTTCCAGCTCCATCAGAGAAAACCCGTCTGGAAAAACACTGATGAAGGGAGCCCTTTCCCTTTCCCCCCCTAGTGGGAGGGTAGCGCCAGCAGCAGCAGGAAAACCCGGGAGCAGGGGCCCTAACCAAAAAGGTGGTGGCCTACTTGGAAAACACTTGCCCTCCCGGGTTTGAAGATCCCCTGGGTAATGGGCAGCCAAAACTGGATGTGTGGCCCCCAACTTTCCGAAGTTTGCGTGGAGAAGCTTCCCTGCCCCGGCCCCGTAGTTTTTGGGGATCAGAGCGGGTGTTCAGTGCGGGGGGGGGGCCCTCGTTTCCCAAAGGGGAACCCCTTTGGGCCATGGGAAAAAAAGGAACGACTGACCCCTTTTTTCAGATGGGAAACCGGCGTTTTGGGTCGGCCAGGAATTTTTACACACCAATGCCCTTTGGGGGCAGATTACATTTAGCCCCTGACACCTCAACCCCAAAATGTGGAAATGAGTCTGGGTTCAAAATTTCCTTTCCTTTTGACTTTTAAAACTGATTTCCGCCCCCGCCTGAAGCCACCCCATTGCTGCCAGTATCCCCCAAACTGTCCCAACCCTTTATTACCAGGGGTTTGGGATTACCACCCACCGCCACCCCTCTGTGATTGTGCCACTGTTGAAATTTTGCTGGGTGCCGCCCCTTTTCCCCCCACTCTCTGTTATTTTTGCCCCTTGGGGGGCCTAAATCCCGTTTTTGCCACCTCCAGAATGTCATTTTTGCCACTGTCTGACCCCATGCTGCTGCTGTGGGGGTGATGCCCGGGCCTACACACATTTTTGTCATTGTGCCCACCCGTCTGACCTCATGCTGCTGCTGTGGCCTGCTGCCATGACCTACACACTGTGTCATTGTCCCATCTGTGGCCCCATTTCCCGTTTTTGCCACCCCCCAGAAAGTTTTGTGCCCTGTCTGACCTTTATGTGTGCTGTGGTGCTGCCCATCTGTGGCCCATTCCTGTTTTTTCAACCTCCCCGAAAGTCATTGTGCCACGGGGCTGACCCCATTTCTGCTGCCCGTGGGCTTGCCGTGACCTTCACACTGTGTCATTGTGCCACTGTTGACTTGTGCTGCTGTGTGGCCCACCCCAATTTCTTGTTCCACTGGCTGGGCCCCATGGTGCTGGGGGTGCTGCTGTGACCTTTAAAACTGTGTCATTGTCCCACTTGTGGCCTATTCCTGTTTTTACCACCTCCGAATGTCTTGTGCCACTGTCTGACTTTTGCTGCTGCAGTGGCTTCTGTGACCTCCCCCACTGTGTTTATTGTCCCCCTCTTGGGCCTTTTCCCGTTTTTGCCACCTCCAAATTGTCATTGTGGGCCCCTGTCTGGGCCTTTATGCTGCTACTGTGGGGGGGTGCCCGCCAGGGCCTCCACACTGTGTCATTGTCCCAATCTGGTTGGGCCCCTCCTGTTTTTTTCCACCCCCGAATTTTTATTGTGGCCCACTGTCTGACCTTTTTCTGCTACTGTGGGCTTTCCGTGACCTACCCCACTGTCATTGGGTTCCCCTGTTGACCTCATTTTGGGGTGGTGTGGCTGATGAAAGTGACCACAACACTTCCCGTTTATTTGTGCCAAATGTCTGACTTCTGTGCTGCTGTTTGGGTGCTGCCGTTCCTACACACTGTGTCATTGTCCCACTTGTGGGCCCATTCCTGTTTTTGCCCCCCTCCCGGGAAAGTTTATTGTGCCCTTGTCTGCCTTTAGGGGTTTCTTTCTGTGGCTCCCTGCCTACACACTGTGTCATTGTTTCCCACTTGTGGCCATTCCTGTTTTTTTTTACCTCCGGAAAGTCCATTGGCCTCTTTCTGACCTAAAGCTGCTGCCCGTGGCTGCTGCCGTTTACCCTTTCCCCCTGTGGGCATTGTCCCATCTGTGGCCTCCCTGTTTTTGCCACCTCCAGAATGGCATTTGGGGCGACTGTCTGAACCCCATGCTGCTGCTGTGGCTTGTGCCGTTTACCTAAAACCCGTCATTGTGCCCCTGTCTGCCCCATGCTGTGCTTTTGGCTGCTTTCCGTGACCCTTTTCACTGTCAAATTTTGGCCCCTGTTGACCCCATTTCTGCTGATGTGGCTGATTTCCCTGATCTAACAAATCCCGCATTGTGCCATTGTCTGAACCCCATGTGGGTGCTGTGGGGTGCCCGCCGTTTACCTACACATGTGTATTGTCCCCCTTGTGGCCCATTCCTGTTTTTGCACCTCCAGAAAAATTTATTGTGGCCCCCTGTCTGACCTCATGCGGGTGTGGCTGCTGCCGGGAAATCCCCACTGTGTCATTGTCCCACTCTGTGGCCCTTTTCTCCTGTTTTTGCACCTCCAGAATGTCATTGTGCCACTGTCTGACCCCATGCTGTGCTGTGAATGCTGCCCTGCCTACCCTCTGTCATTGTGGGCCCCTTTTTCTGAAACCCCATGCTGTGCTGTGGTGCTGCCTGGGACCCACACCCCCCTCTGTAATTTTGCCACTGTTTGGGCCCCATCTGCTGCTGTGTGACCTTCAAAAATCTGTCTTGTGCCACTGTCTGGGTTCTTTCTGCTGCTGTGGGTGCTGCTGGGACTACCCCCACTGTGTCATTGTCCCCCTCTGTGGCCCCTTTTCCCGTTTTTTTTCCCCCTCCAGGGAAAGTCATTGTGCCACCCTCCCGGGCCTCATGTGCTGCTGTGGCTGCTGCCCTGACCTACAACCCCTGTGTCATTGTCCCCCTCTGGGCCCTTTTTCCGTTTTTGCCAAACCCCGGAAAAGTCATTGTACACTGTCTGACCTCATGCTGCTGCTGTGGCTTTCTTTTCCGTGAAATCCCCACTGTGGGCATTTTTCCCATCTGTGGGCCTTTTCCTTTTTTTGCCACCCCCAGAAAAGTTTAAATTTTTGCCCCTGTTGACCTCATGGGTGCATGGGTGGGCCTTTCTGCGTTTAGGTACCATTTTCATTGTGCCACTGTCGGGCCTCATGTGCTGGTGTGGCTGGGTGACTTGACCTACACCTCTGTCATTGTGCCCCCTGTCGGCCCCATGCTGCCGCTGTGGCTGCTGCGTGACCTACAACCCGTGTCAAATTTTCCCACTCTGTGGCCTATTCCTGTTTTTGGGCCCCCTCCCGTGTCATTGTGCCATTGTCTGTCTCTGCTGCTGCTGTGGCTGCTTTCCATGGGCCTACCCCAAATGTGTAAATTTTTGCCACTCTCTGACCCCCATGCTGCTGCTGTGGGTGTTTTGGGGACCCAACACTCAGTCATTGTGCCCCCGTCTGACCTCTTTCTGCTATGTGGTGTGCCGTGCCTACACACTTTTCATTTGTTCCACTGTTGACCTTTTACGGGTGGGTGGTGATGACGTGACCCACACAATCTGTCATTGTGGGCCCCTGTCTGACTTCATGTGCTGTTGGGGTGTTTCCGGGGACCTAAAACACTTTTGTCATTGTCCCAATCTGTGGCCCATTTTTTGTTTTTTTTCCACCTCCAGAATTTTCCCTTGTGCCATTTTTTGCCTAAAGTGCTGCTGTGGCGCCGTGACCTTCACAGGGGTCATTGTCCCACTCTGTGGCCTTTTCCGGGTTTTTTTCCCCCTCCCGAATGTATTGTGCCTCTGTCTGGGCCTTTATTTCTGCTGCTGTGGTGCTGCCCTGAAAATCCCCACGGGTCATTTTCCCACTCTGTGGCCTACTTTCCCGTTTTTTTCCCCCTCCAGAATTTTCATTGGGGCGACCGTCTGGACCCCATGCTGTGCTGTGGGGGTGCTGCCTGGGCCTACAAAACTGTCTTTTTGCCCCTGTCGGGCCTCCCTGCTGGCTGTGGTGCTGCCGTGACCTTCCACTGCCTTGGGGCCCCGTTTTGACCCATGTGCTGAAAGTGGCTGATGCCGTTGGTCTTCCAAATCTGTATTGTGCCCTTGTTTGACCCATGCTTTCCCGCTGTGGCTGCTGCCGTGCCCCACACCCGTGTATTTTTCCACTCTGTGGCCTATTCCCCGGGTTTTTTTCCACCTCCCGAATGTCTTGGCCCGGGTTTACCCCATGCTGCTGTGGGTGCTGCCTGGCCCTCCACACTGTTCATTGTCCCCCTTTGGCCTTAAATCCTGTTTTTTGCCCCCTCCCCGAAGGGCATTGTGCCACTGGGCTGGGTCATGCTGCTTTTGTAGCTGCCGTTTACCTACATAATTTTTCATTGTGCCACTGTTGCCTCAAGCTGCTCTGTGGCTGCTGCCCGGGGAACCCCAAAACACTCTGTCATTTTTGCCACTGGGCTGACCTCATGCTGCCCGCTGTGTGCCTTTCCAACCTTTTCATTGTGCCATGCTGACTTCATGCTGCTGCTGTGGCTGTGCTGGGGGAACCCCAACTGTGTCATTGCCCCCTCTGTGGGGCCCATTCCCGTTTTTTTTCCACCTCCAAAAATGTCATTGTGCCCCCCCTTTTGCCTCATGCTGCCCGCTGTGGTGCTGCCGGGGCCCCAAACTGGTCATTGTCCCATCGAGGCCCATTCCCGTTTTTGCCACCTCCAGAATGTCATTGTACCCCGTTTTGACCTCATGCTGCTGCTGTGGCTTTCTGCCGTGAAACCCCCACCCCTGTGTCATTGTCCCCTTGTGGCCTACTTCCCCGGGTTTTTTCCACCTTTCCGAATTCATTTTGCCACTGGGCTGACCTCTGCTGGGGTGCTGTGGCTGCTGAAATGAGCTACAATGTAAATTTTGCACTTTTCTGGGGCCTCATGCTGTGGTGTGGCTGATGATTGGGCCCCACACACTCTGTCATTGTGCCACTGTCTGACCCCCATGCCTTTTGCTTTTGTGGTGCTGCCCTGAAAAACACTTTTGTCTTGTCCCACTCTGTGGCCTATTCCTGTTTTTGCCACCTCCAGAATGTCATTGTGCCACTGTCTGACCTCATGCTGCTGCTGTGGCTGCTGCCATGACCTACACACTGTGTCATTGTGCCACTCTCTGACCTCATGCTGCTGCTGTGGCTGATGCCGTGACCTACACACTCAGTCATTGTGCCACTGTCTGACCTCATGCTGCTGCTGTGGCTGCTGCCGTGATTACACACTGTGTCATTGTCCCACTCTGTGGCCTATTTCTGTTTTTGCCACCTCCAGAATGTCATTGTGCCACTATAATTAAAAAAGAGTAAACACAGTTATTAGAGAGAGTCAGGGACACACACGGAGATACGGACAGAGTGAGGCCCTGATGCTGATCCCAACCTCTGTCCCTGCCTTTTGAGGTACCCAACTCCTTAATAGGTGGTCCCCAACCAGAAGACTGAGACCTACTCTGAGAAAGCGAGACACCAGACGTAGGCGGACAAACACAAAACAAATAGGAGAGGTGAGAGAGTAACCAGGGTCCAAGCAAGAGTCAAAGAACATGAAATAAACAAATAAGAACACAGGCGAACTACAGGCAGAGGAAACCGTATAGCTGGCAAGGAAGACAGGAAGCTGAGACTTTAAATAGTTAAGAGGCGGAAATAGAAAAAAAGTGATAGGAGAAAGGAAATGTCAATCACCAAAGGAACAAGTTAACCCAAATAGTGCTGAAAGATTCATGGCCACGGGCGTTGGCCAGGAATCAATTAAGCATTCAAAGCTTAGCAGACTGAGTTCACACTTGGGGAAAGTATCATGGCTGAAGCTGCAGTTTTGGTCACAGCGGCTGTGGCCAGCGACCAGAGTCAGAGTCAGAGGGTCTGCCTGACGCAATCGTGACAACAGTAGTTGGACAATAAATGGCTTGACCCAACCACTAACCAGTGAAAAAAAGTTTATGTGTTATCATTCATGTTCTCTGAAAAAAGGCCAAGAAAGCAAAAATTCTGCCAGGGTATGTAAACTTTTAGGCACAACTGTAGTGAGAAAGAAAACTACTACATACTGTAGCTATAGCAATAGGTTCAACAGCAAAGAGAGAGAGTAACATAAGACATGTATGGAATAAATACTCTTGTTATGTTTAGGTTCATAAAGCCTAAACAGCCATTTTTTTATTAGATATTTTCCATGAATAAAAAGTGTGACTATTATACCTTGTATTGCACCTTTTTCTTGTATGTTATCAATTTTTGAATGTATCAATTTAGGACTGTTTGTCCTCGTTCCCACGGCTTATTTGGGTGCTGATTTCAGCCATACTGCGTGTCGTATTTGCGCTGCAGTACGGTTGAAATCAGTCCCAGTCATTACGGTAATCCATAGTTCTCATAGAGAACTATGGATTCCGTCTCCTCTCCCCGCTCGGCGAATCCACGGGGCGGGGAGAAAGTGACATGCACATTATTTACGGCCTGTACGCACCGTGAATAATGAATGTATATGGGGCAAAATCCGTCACCGCAATTACGTCGGCAATAAGCCGTGTGAACATAGCCTTTAATTTATTATTACACTTATACTTATACTGCATTGATTAGATTGTATTGTTGTTTTATAAACCCCTTCATTTTCCAGAATTTCTTGGGTGAGGTTTTATGAGGTCTTCTTTTTTTGGAATTTTGAGATATACTATTACAGTGACTTGTGATTGCTACTATTACATTATCATGCTGAAACCTAAAAAACTGTTTTTTACTCTTAAAAGGTTAAAATCTCTGAGGTTACTAGCCTACTAGACTAAGTTCTTTCACTTGTTACCTATTTTACCAATCTTTATAAAATAAATAATATAGAGATACTATTCTACATCTTTTAAATGCTTGCCATATGTTTGCAATTTGTACTCCAACTGTATGCTTCTAAATTCTGGATAGAATGTACAACATTTGTATTTCTTTTCATGACTGTCTGTATCTTTTGAATAATTCCTCTAACGAAAATCTATTGGTTAAAAAAAAATTAAAACCACTATAGTATCACAATAGTATAACTTTTTTTGCATTTTTACAGGAGCTGGTTCACCAAATGAACATTTTGTCATGTTCATGTCCAGTTGTTTTTGTAATATCAGAATACACTATGCATTTTTTTTTCTTTAGTTTTCTGAAAGATTTGTAAATGTGTACAAGGATTAGACCATAATATGCAGATCATAGAGTCAGATGTAGAATTTTAAAATACATAAAATACACAACTTTAAAAGCAGGTGGCAAGCATATTTCTAATGCATAATCCTAAATGTGTTTATAAATTAGCTAAAAAGAAATATATGAATGAATTTTGAAGTTATATCTAAAAATATGTATGTATATATGCAGAAACTAGAACATTTAATCAGCTTGTTAGAGAAAATGAAGACACTACTCATTATGTTCTAAAATTAACTAAAATAAAATGTTAAATGTAGTGATCTAACAAGATATTTTAAAATGGGTTTCTACACACATATCATGGATTTTACAAGCATCCTTAAGTCTCCCTAAAT
Source organism: Phyllomedusa bahiana (assembly GCA_025379985.1). NCBI lineage: Eukaryota > Metazoa > Chordata > Amphibia > Anura > Hylidae > Phyllomedusa > Phyllomedusa bahiana. The sequence continues at coordinate 1,945 of JAODAL010039049.1, read as the reverse complement.
TAATAAAAGATAAGTAACTTTTTTAAAATTTGACTTTAAAATGATTTACAAACATAAATATACAGTATATTCACATACTATTTATGATCATTTTGGTGCAAAGTCATATTAGGTCTGAGAGAGAGATTATCATATACAAAGCTCTTAGGTAGGAATGATAAATAACGTAGTTTAAACTAAGAATACATGGTCAAAAAGTAAAGAAAAGAGACTAAACCACAGCCTCATCGAAATACAACATACATTAATTTACGGGAAAATATTTCGATAAAAAATAACTTTTAATAAATATACATTAAAACCATATACCAAATCCTAAACAGATGGCCCATTAAAGGGACTTACCACACCTCCCACGATGATCGCTGGTCACTGATTCTTTTAAGGAAAAAATATGTATATGGGACAAAAAAAATGGGCAAGAAACTTAAAAAAGCTGTAGTCTATTATTCCCTCACTGTCTCTGTGGCCTTATCAGTACCCTTGCAGGACCAACATCCTGAGAAGAACGGTCCCAAAAAAACTACACTCATAACACTAGAGTCCCTATTTTACCAAAAGTAAAAAAGTGACCAGAAATCTACAAATGATAAACCAAAATACCCAGACGCGTTTCTTTTGGCCATCGCCAAATTCATCAGTGGGCCACGGTACCCAAAAATGTGGAGCCCAAATGGCTAGTGTGCCATATTATTGAAGAAGTCCCTCTGTACTGACAGGAATACATGGTGCAGCCTCAGCACGGTCATGATGCAGCCAAAAAGTGGTAGAGAACCACCACAGAACCCCCCAGTAGGAATTTTCAATTAGCTTAATAAACTACCACATAGTTACATAGTTAGAACGGATGAAAAAAGACATGTGTCCATCAAGTTCAACCAAGGGTGATACAATCTGGTTGAAGGGAGGGAGAAAAGGGCTTTAAGTCCAGCCTCCCCGCTGGTGAATGCCCTGAAACCCAAAAGGCAAGAACCATTCTGCTCCAGTTGAGACCCCATCTCTAATCACAAAACCCTCACCAGACAGGATCTAGAAATTTACATAGCTACATACGCATTAATATTCTTTAGTTTAAGGTAGTTATCTAAGCCTTTGTAACGGGTGGCGCCGCGTCCCGCTCTGCAGGTCGCAGGAACACCCGTGTCCCCATCTCCAGGCGCCTGGCGGGGACGGGTGGTACCGCTGACCAGGCTACGGTTCGCGGGCGCACCCGTCCCATCCGCTTACTTATCCATGCTCCCGTTCTGCGCTATCCCCCTGCTGGCCGGAATGCGCACGCACGCCCCTTAGCGCGCTCATGCTCGTTCATGTGAATTTAAAGGGACAGCGCGCCGGTGATTGGATAATTGCCGGGCGCTGACCCTATATTATGTATGTGTCCACGTCACTTCCCTGCTGGATCTTTGTTGCCACCATGCCGTAGAGAAAGCGTTATCTGTGTACTAGTCTCTGCCGTGTTCCTGACCCTTGCCTACGTTTCTCAACTCCGAACCTTGCCGCCTGCCCTGAACTTCTTGCTACGTTTATTGATCACGAATCTTGCCGCCTGCCCTGATCTTGCCGCCTGTCCCCGACTACGTCTTCGCCTCACGATTCTGTACCACGCTACACCTCGGCTGCCACCGCAAACAAGTCACGTCAGGGGTAGCGACCTGGTATACTCCCGCTGCAGCAAGTCCATCACGCTTTGCGGCGGGCTCTGGGGAAAACCGGGACCTACTTAGACGCCACTCCCTGGCGTGGCTTACACCATCGCTTGCGGTAGTCCAGAGGATCCACTATCCCGGGCGTTACAGTAAGATCCAGCCATGGATCCCGCCAAGGTGCCTCTGCCAAGCATCGCGGAACTCGCGACTATTGTTGCCCAATAGTGTTGAGCGATTTTAATCGACAAAGTTGAAATCGGCAAGGTTTTTATGGTGATCGAAATTTTCAGATCATGCGA
>JAODAL010039048.1:0-38448 GCA_025379985.1 Phyllomedusa bahiana | reverse complement strand
AGTAGCCAGGGCCCCCAAATTCCCCCCCGTTCCCCCAGGCCCCCATAGAGTAGGGGCCCCCTTCGTAGCCAGGGCCCCCCATCGAGCCGGGGCCCCCCTTTCTTTGTCAGGGGCCCCCTTTAGTAGGCAGGGCCCCCTGTGCCAGGGCCCCCCTAGTCCAGGGCCTCCCTTAGTAGCCAGGGGCCCCCTTAGTAGCCAGGGCCCCCTAGTACCGGGCCCCCCATATAGCCCCCCCTTAGTCCGGGGCCCCCCATAGATCAGGGCCCCCCTAGTAGTCAGGGGCCCCTTCGTAGCCGGGGCCCCCCTTTAGTAGCAGGGCCCCCCTGTAGGGGGCCCCCCCTAGTAGCTGGGGCCCCCCTTATAGTAGGGCCCCCCTTAGTAGTGGGGCCCAGGGGGTTGCTGGGGTCCTAAAACATCCGGGGCCGGGGCCCTTTTTTTTTTCGGGGTGGGCTGGGTTCACACAACTTTTTTCCCGCCACTTGTGAACTGCGGCATGATGTGTTTTTTTACAGAGAAAACCTTTGCTCGTCATAATTTTCAGCATATTCCACATAGGTGACCCTTATCTAATCCTGCCTCGCGTCACGCACAATAAAAAATCCCCCCAATGACGATTTATTTTTTCAAAACCCCCCCCCCCCTTTATGACCGTGTAATACCCCTAAACGTCACCAAAAAAACATCCACCTACACATGGAGCAATATCCCGGACAAATATTGTTACAAAAAAAACACTCCTACAAAACCAAAAGACCCAAAACTTTTCTACAAAGGACCAAATAACCCTCCCAGCCTGACCAAACGCAACCCCCACAGTGACCTTCGCTGTACACAGGCTCTGTTTAAACATATATTACCGCCTAAGGGGCCATATAGCATAGTTGCCAATTTTTGAAAATAAAAAAAGCAGGAGATTTTAGACGGCGGGGGGGGACACCCCCATTTTTGGATACCCCACGCCCCCTTTAAAAAAAGCCCCACCCACCCCACCTAACTGCATAACGGTTTGGAAAAAAAGCCAGGAAAATGCCCTTATAGCCGGTAGTAACCCCCCATAAGCGGTAGTGCCCCTTACGGCGGTAGAGCCCCTTGTACCCAAAGTAGATGCCCCTCTGTGCAGTTGGGCCCCCCTTTGTTAGCCAGGTAGGTGCCCCCTCTGTTGCCAGGTAGTGCCCCCATTGTTCCCAGGTAGTGCCCCTCTGTTGCGGTGCCCCCCATTGTTGCCAGGTAGTCCCCCCTTTTGCCGGGGTAGTGCCCCTCTGTTCCCCGGTATGCCCCATTGTTGCCAGTTAGGTGCCCCCATTGTTGCCAGGTAGGTGCCCCCATTGTTGCCAGGTGTCCCCCCATTGTTGCCAGGTAGTGCCCCTCTGTTGCCAGGTAGTTCCCCTTGTTGAGGTAGATGCCCCCTCTGTTGCCAGGTAGTGCCCCCTCTGTTGCCAGGTAGTGTCCCTTGTTGCCAGTGTGCCCCTCTGTTGCCGGGAAGACCCCCCCATTGTTCCCGGTAGTCCCCCCTCGTTGCCAGGTAGTGCCCCCTCTGTTGCCAGGGATGTCCCCTCTGTGCCCAGGAAGAGCCCCCTCTGTTGCCGGAAGAGCCCCATTGTTGGCCGGTTGTGCCCCCATTGGTGCCAGGCGAGCCCCCCCATTAGCTAAAAAAAATAAAATAATAAAACCCATCACCTCCCCGGCTCCTGCAGACGGGCTCCGGCGATCTCCTCAGGGCGCGGGGGAAGTGAGAGCACGCGTGTCACTTCCCCCGCGCCGCTGCCCTGTATGTGCGGCGACCCCCGGCCCCGACATACAGGGAGAGGGGGAGGAGGGAGCGATCCCCCTGCCTCCTCCCCGCCAGCGAGGGCTCCGGGGTGTGAAGCGGGGGCAGCGGCCGCTTCACCGCCTGTGGAGCGGACCCGGGGGCGCCCGGTAGCGACTAGCGCTACTCCGCGCCCCCGGCCATTTAAAGAACCCCCCGCCCGCTGGGGCGGGGGAGGGTGCCCAATCCCCCCGGGGGGGCGGGAGGGGACCCCCAAAAAGCGGGACCCCCCCAAAAAAAGGGAGAGTTGGCATGTATGCCATATAGTGGTAGATACTAGTTTTGGTAGACTCTGCAGAAATATAAGTGTTTTTCGTCAGTTTCTTTAGTGACTCCCGGGAATCATTTTGATCAGCGTCGTTCACTTTTCCCTTTTTTTTCCATCCGGTTCACACCTTCATTTTGTTGTTCCGGCCCAAAACTGTCCCCGATTTGGACACAAATATTTAGAATTTTCACATTTCCAGCAATCCTTAATTATAGGTATATAAATCCCCCAGTCAGGTTTGGTGTATAGGTCCCTCAAAAAGGCAGGTATTAGAAGGGTAATGCGGTAAAAAGGTTTAACGGGAAAATTTAATTGGGCCCAGGAGGTATTGGGGGCCAGGGGTTTGGGGGGCAAAGGGGGAAGGGGGGAAAAGGGGGGGGGGGCCGGTTTTGGGGGGGGGAATGGGGCCCAAGGATTATGGGGGCATGAGGCAGATATAGGGGCCTAGGCGTTATGGGGCCCAAGGCAGGGGGGAAGGCGGGGGCGGGGGGGTTTTTGGGGAAAAGGGTTATGGGGGCCACAGGCAGTATAGGGGGCCCAGGCAGTAGGGGGGGGCCACGGGCGGGTATGGGGCCCCCCAAGGCATTTTTGGGGGAAAAAAAACCCCAACGGACGGGGGCCCGGCGGTAGGGGGCCCACGGGGTTGGGGCCACGGCAGATAGGGGGCCCAAGGAGAGGGGGCCCGCGGTTGGGGGGAAGGAGGTAAAAAAAAAAAAAGGCCCCGGGGGGATTTACCCAGGAAATGGGGGGAGGTGGGGGGGAAAAGGGGGGACAGGCAAAAAGGGGGGGGGGCCCCGGCAGGTGGGGGGCCCCGGCGGAAAGGGGGGGGGGGCCGAGGCATTGGGGGCCCCGGGGGTTTGGGGGCCCCAAAGGGAAAAGGGGGGGGTAAAGGGGGGGGGGGGAGGGGCCCCAAAGAGAAGGGGAAAGGGGGAGGAAGAAAAAAAAAATTAAAACCACCCCCCGGGGGGAGGGCCCCGGGCCCCCAGGGTTTTTGAGCCCCGGGGGCCTATTTTTTTTGGCCCAAAACATTTTTTTTTTTTTTTCCCCCCCTCCCCGAGCCCCGGGGCCGGGGGCCCACGCTAAGGGGCCCGGCGGGCCCCGGTGTCGGACCCGGGAAAGGTCCGACACTGTTGCGGGGGGGGCGCTCGCTCTCGCCCCAAACCCCCTTGTATGTGCGCCCGCGGACGCACATGCAGCTGAAGAGCCGTCGGTGCTCCGGCCCTGGCGCGGCCTGGAGCCCGGGGGGGTTCGGGGGACAAGGGGTTTTATTCGGGGCCCGAGCCCGGGCAAAACGCCTAGCGAACCCCGAGTCAGGGGCCCCCTTAGTAGCCAGGGCCCCCCTTGTGCCGGGGGCCCCCCTTGTAGCCGGGGCCCCAATAGAGCAGGGGCCCCTTAGTAACCAGGGCCCCCCCCAGTAGCCAGGGGCCCCCCATAGTAGTCAGGGGGCCCCCTTAGTAGCCAGGGCCCCCTTAGTAGTCAGGGCCCCCCCTTAGTAGTCAGGGGCCCCCTTTGTAGCCAGGGCCCCCCCTTAGTAGCCGGGCCCCCCAAATTTTAGCCAGGGCCCCCCCTTTGTGTCAGGGGCCCCCCTTTAGCAGCCAGGGCCCCCAATAGTAGCCGGGTCCCCCTTGTAGTCAGGGGCCCCCCCCGGGGGGCCCCCAATAGTAGCCGGGGTTTTTTAGTCAGGGCCCCCCCTTGAGCCCGGGCCCCCCTTAGTAGCAGGGCCCCTTGCACCCCAGGGCCCCAATAGTAGCCGGGCCCCCTTAGTAGTCGGGCCCCTTAGTAGCCGGGGCCCCCCAATAGTACCCGGGCCCCCATAGTAGTGAGGGGCCCCTTGCGCCAGGGCCCCCAAATAGTAGCCGGGGCCCCTTGTAGTCAGGGGCCCCCTTGTAAACCAGGGCCCCCCTTAGTAGTCAGGGGCCCCCCTTAGAAAACCGGGGCCCCCCCCTTAGTGTCAGGGGCCCCTTGTAGTCGGGCCCCCCTTAAAAAATGGGGCCCCCCCCTTAGTGTGGGGCCCCCCTTAGAAACCGGGGCCCCCTTGTGTCGGGGCCCCCCCTTAGTAGTCAGGGGCCCCCTTGTAACCGGGGACCCCCCTTAGTAGTCGGGGCCCCTTTAGAAACCCAGGGCCCCCTTAGAAGAAAAAAAAAAACAAACAACCAGCCATTACCGGGGCTCCGGCTCCCGCTCCGCTCTGGGGTTTCCCGGCCGCTCCGAGCTCCCCGCCGGCTCCGTACTGGCGTCCTGTATAGCCTACGTCAGCAGTAGGGGCCGGCGCCCGGCAGGGAGATCAGCGGAGCGCAGCGTTAGTGAGGCGTCACTAGCCCCCCGGGAGTTGGGGACATTAGTCCCCAACCCCCGGGCCGGTTTGGGCGCTCGGGCGCGGGTCCCCGGGCGCCCGTGCCGGTGCGCGGCTGGCCCCGGGGGGAGCGACGGCACTGCCCCCGGGGTCCACAGCGGCTCGGGGGGGGCCCACCGGGGGATTCACCGGTCCCCCGGCGGCCCAGTCCGAGCCTGCATGTGAGGGCTTTTATTTTGCAGGACAAGATGTACTTTCTAATGGTGTCATTGACCGTAACATAGAATATACTGGGAAACCGCCCAAAAAAAAATTTTTTAAGTGGGGCAAAATGTGAAAAAAACGTACTTGTGCCACATTTGCGGGGTTTTTTTTTTTTTTTAAAGGCGTTCTTTTTCGGTAAAAAAAGATGTGTTTCTGTATTTTTTACAGCTCGTACGATCCACCAATACCAAACTGTACAGGTTTTTGTTATGTTTTTGGTGTGTAAAAAAAATTCCCAAAATTTTCTATTTTTGACATTTGCACCGTGGCGCAATTTTCTGGACCAATAACTTTTTCTTTTTTTTTAAAAAACCCCAGGATGTGATGAGGGGGCATTTTTTCGGGTGGAAAGGGACTTTTTATTGCTACCACCTTGGAATACATGCGGCTTTTTTGATCACTTTTATTCCAATTTTGGCATTTGGAATTTTTTTTCTTCTACAGTGTTCGGCGTACGGGATAAAAGATGTTCTATTTTAATAGATCGGACATTTTCGGACGCGGCGATACCAAGTTTGGGGAACTTTATTATTATTTTATTTATTTATAAAATGGCGAAAGGGGGGATTGAAACTTTGATTTCTTTTTTTTACACTTTTAAACATTTTTTTTTTTTTTACTTTCTGGGATACTACACCACTAAGGAGAGCTATCGTTTATTCAGCATAATATAGTCAGTTCCCGGGATAAGGAGTAGGTTTTTTTTTTTTAAGTTTAAAAAAGTATGTAAGCGGAACAGGAATCTATTAAATGTGATCCCGCACAAAAAGGTTTTTTTTTTTGGTTTTGGATAGTGAAAGGGAAGGTTTTTAAATTTGTTTTGCTGTGTCCCTGTCCCTGTTAAGAAGATTTCCCCTCATGTTTGCTGTGGGGCCCTTGTTCCCACTTGTCTTTTCCCCAAAAGATACTATCTGCTGGGGAACATGGTACTAAAAGGGGCCGGGCATGCCCCAAAAAGTCCCCATTTGAAACTGGGGGGACAGATGTAAGTCAAAAACGGTGTAAGTCGGGGGACGGGCCTTTATATTGTACAGAAAAATTTTTGCGTTGGGGGTTGTCCCAAATTAGGGCCCGGGGCATAACTACGGGGGTTGCAGGGGGTAGCAGTTGCGGGGGCCCGGTGGCTTGGGGGGGGCCCCGCGGCCCCTGCTACCACCTCTGCTACCCCTGTGATCCCGCTCCGGGGGCCCGCCGGCCCAGTAAAACTAAACCCAATTCACTGCGGGGGTGCAGAGTGGGGGGGCTGGTCTGTGAGGAAGGGGGGGGGGGGCCCCGCCCCCCGGCAGGCTCCGCCCCCTTGCTTCACGGGAGGCCCTCTTTAATTGTTTTGCACGCCCGTGCAAAGCGCATAAAATTTAAAAGATAAAACGCTGAGCGGGAGAGCTGTGGCTCCCGCCCCTGCCTTTACATAGTTTCTGCGGGCGGGCGGGGGAAAATTTGACTCATCGGCCCCCCTGTGGTTTCCCTGTCCTCACCCCAAAACCCCTAAAAGGCAGGGCTTGGGGGGGGGGGGAGGGAGCGGAGCCCCGGGGGGGAGTACGGCCAGGTGAGAAAAATGAGCTACGGGGTGGGGGGTGGTAAATTTAATTACGGGGGGGGGTCAAAAGGGAAAGGGGAAAGGGGGGGGAAAGGAATCCTACAGGGGCTCAAAAAGGAAAGGGAAAGGGGGTGGGGGAATCCCTTTACAGGGGGTTTTTCAAAAAGGAAGGGGGGGGGGAAGAATCCCTAAAAGGGGGGTTTTCTAAAGGAAAGGGAAGGGGGTGGAAAAAACCTAAAAGGGGGGCCCCTAAGGAAGGGGGGGAAGAATACCTACAGGGGGGCTCAAAAAGGAAAAGGGAAGGGGGGAAAAAAACCTAAGGGGGGCTCAAAAGGGGAAGGGGGAAGGGGGGAGAAAAACCCTACAGGGGGGCCTAAACAAAGGGAAAAGGAAGGGGGGGAGAATACCTACGGGGGGGGCTCAAAAGGAAGGGGGGGGAAACCTACAGGGGGGCTCAAAAGGAAGGGGGGGGGAAAAATTTCCCTTACGGGGGCCTCAAAAAAAGGAAAGGGGGGGGGGGAAAAAATTACCTACGGGGGGGCCCCAAAAGGGAAAGGGAAAAGGGGGGGGAAAAACCTAAGGGGGGCTTTTAAAGGAACGGAAGGGGGGGAGAATACCCCCGGGGGGGATTTAAAAAGAAAGGGGGGGGGGGGGGGAAGAAAACATACAGGGGGCTAAAAAGGGAAAGGAAAAAAAGGGGGGGGGGGGGGAGAATACCTACAGGGGGCACTAAAGGAAGGGGGGGGGAGAATACCTACAGGGGGGCTTTTAAAGGGAAAGGGAAGGGGGGTGGAAAATACCTACAGGGGGGCTCTAAAGGAAAGGGGGGGAGAATACCTACAGGGGGGCAAAAAAGGAACGGGGGGGGATAACCTACGGGGGGGTTTCCTAAAGGAAGGGGGGGAAAAGAAATACCTAGGGGGGGGCTTTTAAAGGAAGGGAAAAGGGGGGTGGAGAATACCTACAGGGGGGCTCAAAAGGAAGGGAAGGGGGGTGGAGAAATACCTCCCGGGGGCCCCAAGGGGGAAAGGGGGGGGGAGAATACCTACGGGGGGGCCAAAAGGGAAAGGGGAAAGGGGGGGGGTGGAGAATACCTACGGGGGGGGCTCTAAAGGGGGGGGAAAGGGGGGGGGGGAAATAAATCCCTACAGGGGGTCAAAAACAAAGGGGGGGGGGGGGGGAGAATACCTACCGGGGGGTCTTAAACAAGGGGGGGGAAAGGGGGGGGGAAAACCCCCTTTTCGGGGGCTCAAAAGGGAAGGGGGAAAGGGGGGGGAAAATTACCCCCCAAGGGGGGCTCAAAAGGGAAAAGGGGGGGGAAGAATAACTCCAAGGGGGCTTTTAAAGGAAGGGAAGGGGGGGGGGAGAATATTTCGGGGGGGTTTCAAAGGGGAAGGTGGGGGAGAATACCTACAGGGGGGGGCTCTAAAGGAAGGGAAGGGGGGGAATACCTACGGGGGGGGCTCTAAAGGAAGGGAAAGTGGGGGGGGGTACCTAAAAGGGGGGCTTAAAGGAAGGGGGGGAGAATCCCCTACGGGGGGCTTAAAAGGGAGGGGAATGGGGGGAGAATACCAAAGGGGGGGGCTCTAAAGGAAGGGAAGGGGGGGGAATAAACCTCCCAAGGGGTCAAAGGGAAAAGGGGAAAAGGGGGGGGGGAAAATCCCAAAACGGGGGGGTCAAAGGAAGGGGGGGGGAGAATCCCCCTACAGGGGGGCTTTTAAAAAAAAAGGGGGAAGGGGGGGGGGAATACCTACAGGGGGGCTCAAAAAAGGAAAGGGAAGGGGGGGAGAATACCTACGGGGGGCTCTAAAGGAAGGGGGGGAATCCCTACAGGGGGGCTCTAAAGGGAAAGGGGAAAGGGGGGGGGAAAAATCCCTTTTTTTTTACAGGGGGCTCTAAAGGAAGGGGGGGGGGGAATACCAATAGGGGGGGGCTCTAAAGGAATGGGGGGGGGGAATTTCCCTTTACAGGGGGGGTTTTAAAAGGAAGGGAAGGGGGGGGGGGGAATTACCTAAAAGGGGGGCTTTAAAGGGAAAGGGGAAGGGGGGGGAAAAGGAAATACCAAACGGGGGGGCTCTAAAAGGGAAACGGGTGGGGAAAGAATACCTACAGGGGTTTAAAAGGAAAGGGGGGGGGGAAAGGGAAAATACCTACAGGGGCTTTTAAAGGAAGGGGGGGGGGGAGAATACCTACGGGGCCCGGTTTAAAAAAGGACGGGGGGGGGAATACCTACGGGGGGGCTCAAAAGGAAGGGGGGGAGCCCTATCCCTACAGGGGGTTTAAAAAAGGGAAGGGGGGGGGGGGGAAAACCTACAGTGGGGCTCAAAAGAAAGGGGGGGGGGAGAATACCTACAGGGGGGGCTCAAAAGGAAGGGGGGGGGGGGAGAATGCCTACCGGGGGGCTCGAAAGGAAGGGTGGGGGGGGAAAAAGTCCTTTACAGGGGCCCCAAAAGGAAGGGGGGGGGGAGAAAAACTACAGGGGGCTATAAAGGAAGGGGGGGGGGAAGAATACCTACAGGGGGTTTCAAAGGGGGAAAGGGGGGGGAAGAAAAACCTACAGGGGGGTTTTAAAGGGAAGGGGGGGAGCAGTTTTCCCTTTACAGGGGGGGCTCAAAAGGGAAAGGGGGGAGGAGCATATCCCTTTACAGGGGGCCCTAAAGGGGGGGGGAGAAAAAATGCCTCAGGGTTCTCTTATCTAAGGGGGGGAAACCCCTTCTCCCTTTACAGGGGGCCCTAATCTACGGGGGGGGATTTTTTCCCCTTACAGGGGGCCCTTTAATTACGGGGGGGGAATTCTGCCTTTACAGGGGGCCCTAATCTCCCGGGGGACTTTTTCCCCTACGGGGGGCCCCTAATTACAGGGGGGACTATTTTTTTTGGGGGCCCAAATTTTTCCTACGGGGGGGGACTATTCTGTTAAAAGGGGGGCCCCAAAAGGAAAGGGGGGGGAGAATGAATACCTACAGGGGGCTCTAAGGGAAGGGGGGGGGGGAGCATTTTCCCTACGGGGGGCTTTTAAGGGAAAGGGGAAGGGGGGGAAAAAATTCCTACAGGGGGTTTAAAAGGAAAGGGGGGGAAAAAGATTCCCTTTCCCCGGGGGCCCCAAAAGGTTTTTTGGGGGGGGGGAAAATTTCCCAAACGGGGGGCTCAAAAAGGAAGGGGGGGGAATCCCTAAAGGGGGGGGCAAAAAAAGGGAAGGGGGGGGGAACTATCCCTCAGGGGGTTTTAAAAAGGGAAAGGGGGGGAGCATTTATACTACCGGGGCTCAAAAAGGGGGGAAAACTATACCTACGGGGGGCCCTAAAGGGGGGGGGAGGAGAACTATGCTTATAGGGAGCACTAATGCTTAGGGGGGGAAACTATGCCTACAGGGGTCTCTAATCTACAGGGGGGACAAATTTTTGCCTACGGGGGCCCCTTAATTAAAAGGGGGGGACTTTTCTGCCTAAAAGGGGGGCCCTAATTCGGGGGGGCTATTCGGGCCTACAAGGGGGCCCTAATTACAGGGGGGCTATTCTCCCTAAAAGGGGGGGTTTCTAATCTACAGGGGGGGGACTTTTTTTATTTACAAGGGGGCTCTAACCTACGGGGGGGAAAACTTTTCTGCCTTCAGGGGGGACTATTCTTCCTAAAGGGGGCCCAAACCCTACGGGGGGGGGCTATTCTGCCTAAAAGGGGGCTCAAAATCAAAAGGGGGGGGGGGATATTTTTCCCTTTCAAGGGGGCTCAAATTTTTACAGGGGGGGGAACTATTCTGCCTCAAGGGGGCTCTAATTTACAGGGGGGGGGGAACTTTTCTCCCTACAAGGGGGCCCTCAAAATCTCGGGGGGGAAAATATTCTGCCTAAAAGGGGGGCCCCTAACCCCTAAAAGGGGGGGGGGGACTTTTCTGCCTTTACAATGGGGGAACAAATTTCTACAGGGGGCCCCTATTATCCCTTTCCAGGGGTGGCCTAAGTAAAGGGGGGCCCCCATTCTCCCCAACATGGGGAACCCCAAGCTACTCCCCCCCAGGGGGGCCCAAAGTACCTCCCATCTCCCCAAGCTTTAGCAAATCCCGGGGGGTTGCTAAGTCCCTTTAGCAAACCCCCCCGGGGGGGGCCCCGTTTTCCCCAAACATCCCCGATCCGGGGGAGCCCACATTTTTTCCCGGGGGAAAAATTTTTCCCCATTTGGGCCATTATAAAGGGGGGAGTTTGTATATGAGGGGGGGGGGCCTCAGTTGGGAAAATGTTTAAAAAAAAGTGAGGAGTCTCGGGGTGTTTGTGTTGTAAATTCTACGGGGAAGAGTGGTGGACGGAGGAAGTCACCCAAGGAGGGTCGGGAAACCCCCGAATAGAGAAGAAAAGGGGAAAAGTGAACGACCCCTCAGACAAGACGTCACCTGTGGGGCCCATAAATGTAAGTAAAATATTTCCCAAAGCCCCGGGTATTTGGGTTTTATTTTAAAACTATATGGCCCACTGTATGGTGGTTATATCCCAGTTGCAGAGCCTGTGTACTTAGAAAATAAAACACTATATGGTCACTTTATGGCGGGGTTACTTTTGGTCTTTTTTTGAAAATGATCGGGTAATATTTGTGGGGGTTTCTTATTGAGCACTTTTTTTGGTCTTTGTTCTGGCGGGGTTAATCGGGTTTTCCCCTATTAGTAGGGTTTTTAGAAATTTTTGGTTTGGTATAGGGGTTTTTTTTTTGGTAGCAGATGGGGGTTGAGTTGTTTTGGTTAGGTATTTACCCTTTGTTTTAAATCTACATTATCAAAACGCATGTCCGGGTACATGGTCGTGGCCCGGGAGGGGGGGGGAAATTGGGGGGGGGGGCCCATCCAAAAAGTTTTTTTTGGGGGCCCTGGTTCCTCAAATTAGGGCCCCTAAAAATTGGGGGGTTTCAGTAGTAGGGGAAAAAAAAAAAATTATGGCGGAAGGGAAAGTTTTCCCCCCCAAAGGCTTCCAGCCCCTTTGTTGAGCGTTTTGAGACACAGAAATTTTCACCCTAGGGCCCCCAATCGCATTTTGGGGGAACGGTGAGGGCACTGTTTCTTATTCATTTAGACGCCGCAGCCATCTTTGCCGCGGTATCTAAGTGGGTTAAACAGAGCAGGATGGCAGCGGCTCCATCCCGCGCTGTAATTGGCATCTATTAGCTGCAATTAGCAGCTAACACCAGCCGGTTATGTAGCAGGATCCCCGGTTTTAAAAACCTGCTTTTTAAACCCCCTTAGGTTTTTGTTAAACACGGGCAAAATTTTTCGGCCCCACATTTTCGGGGTCTATTTTTTCCCTCTAATCCCGGAGGAGATGCGCACCAAAAAATTACGGTAATCCATAGTTTTTCATAGAAAAATTTGGTTTACGCCTCCCCCCCCCTTTGCTGTAAAATTTACAGTGAAAATTTTTCGCGAGGGAGATAAGTGACATGTCAATTGCTTGTGGCAAAATTAGCCCCGCAAGAAAATGAATGTCATTGGGGCGGCGGCCGGGCCGCCCACCCCCGCGCCAGGGGGGGGTATCCCGTATTGGCGCGAGCTCCCGAAACACACAAGGTACTGCGGCGCGTACTGTACGCGCCACAGTACATCATGTGAACATAGCCTTACCATCAATGGGATGTAAGTTTATTTTCCCGTGTCGTTTTTGAGGTATTCCTGGGTTTTATTTATAACTTTAAACATCCTAATTTAAAAAGGGAAATAAAGAATAAAATTTCCATTTAATTTTCTGTTTATTTTGCTTCAAATTTTAAAGTTTAGAGCAGTTCTTAAACTCCTGCTTGAGGGCCGAAAACCTTTTTCTAGGTTCCCAACCCTCTCTTCTCTGCTCCCGCAGTGGTGGGATGGTGACCCACCCCCGCTGTGTCTTATCACCCAAAAAGGGAGGTTTTTTTATGTTTCTTAGAAGGCATGCCCCCTGCATGGGTAAAAACCGTTGAAACCAATTTCCCTTTTACTAGTTTTTTACATCCATGCAGTACAGCTACGTTGACAGCCATGCAGTAGGTCACACTGCACAGGGTTTCCGCTGGACCGCTTGTGACACCGCCGGCGGTCCGAAAAACATAGAACATGTTCATTCTCCCGGCCAGTTTTCAGGCAGAACATGACCATGTGGATGTGAAGGGGGAGAGCTTGAATCTGCAAACTGCGGACAAAAGCCGTCCCCCCCTAAATGCAAAAAAAAAGACAAAAATTTTGTCAATACCGTGTGAACACACCCTTCCTCCAACAGGCTCAGCCAGGAATAAAAAGGCTGAAATGTCGTCATGTGTTTTTTAAACCCCCCCAGCCCGAAAAGGAGTGGGAACCTGAAGTTGGCGTAAAAACAATACATAGGACTGTTTCCCGTGGGCACATAAATACATCTGCAAAATCATGTGGTTGCTTATTAGACTACTTGACAAAGGTGTACGGTGCTGGTGCCACAGCTGCACAGAGACTGCTACATATCCTGTAAGGCCAGGTTTAAATCAAACATGTTATGGGGTTTTAACCCAGTACCGCTCGGGCATCTGGGGAAATTTGTGTAACCCTATTGCACTCTTTATACAATTTCAAAGGGCTGTAAAACGTTGTGGCCCTAGCCAGCGCAATCCCGCTACACAGCCGCCGGGCTGAACGGTAATGAGCCGCTAATTGCAGCTAACAACCGGCAGTTACAGCATGTGATGGTGCCGCCACCATCCCACGCTGTTTAACCCTTTAGACACCGCAGCAAAAACCGGGCTAATGAATGAGAAGTAGTTTTCGCCACCGTTCCTCTCCCTGATCGTTATGTTACTGACAAACTTTTACCCTTTAGAGCTCTGTAGCTTTGTGCACTACAGTTTACAAATCTCCTGCACTTATGTCACTGTAACAGGATCAGCTATGTACAGTAGAGCTGATATGCCAATCACATCTGTAGACCCGCTCACAGCCATAGGCAGGAAGTGTGAGCCTGAAGCTGGCTGTGGCTCTGTGAAACAGCACTTTGACAACACCCCTTTATTGGAAGACAACCGAGGAGGAAACCACTGTTGCAAGCAAATCATAAAAAGTGAGAATGCAATTTGCCCAACAAACAATAGGTCAGAGCATGTTATGTTACCTTCTCTATATAATTATTTGAATCCGTGCATACACTTACTTCATAACACTTTATAATAATATCCCCAAAAAAGGTAGCAAATATAGCGGTATACTGAAGCTTGTAGAATCACAGTCCTTTCCTTTCAATGCACAAGGCATATAGGGCGAGATGTCCGAAAATTGGCGGTGCTACGTCAAAGTGCGCCAGAAAGTCTGACCCTATCAAAAATCTGGCGTCAGGTATACCTTGCATAGTAAACATAATGCGCCTAAAAATGATGTGCTGTGCGCCTCCATAAAGATGTGCGCCTATTGAGGAGCACAGCACATCATTACAAGTGTATATGTGTTAGGCGCATTTTATATACTTGTAATGATAAGCTATGCGCCTCGATAGGGGCATTACATATTCTTCTAATGATATGCTATGTGCCGCCATTTGCGCTAATCGTGGTACAAAACATTTCTTTAGTAGAGTATGTAATGCCCCTATCGAGACACATCGCGCACGGAGGCGCATAGCTTATCATTACAAGTATATGAAATGCGCCTAACACATACACATTTGTAATGATGTGCTATGTGCCTCAATAGGCGCAGTTCGTTATGGAGGCGCACAGCGCATCATTTTTAGGTGCATTACAATGTGTCAGTCCCGGCGTCTAATGCGCCTAGTTTTGGTGTACGACAGTTCATTTACATCCAAAATATGGCGTCAAAAGCGGTTTTAGTGCAATATAGACCAAAAAAACTGGCGTTGGCGTGTTGGGAAATGTCGCCCTTAGTCTCCATCCTGGATAGCGAGGAAAAGCCGGACACCGAGTGGAAAAGGTAGGCACGCCTGTGCAACGTCTTGGAATCACGCCCCCTTTCTCAAGCAGCTTGATTCTTAAAACTTGAGTATACCACTATTTTAGTTTTAAGACCAGGGTAGTACTTGGAAGTCTTGGTTCTGCTCTTCCAACCAATGTCAGACATTTCTAGTCGTGTGACATGTTGCATTGTCTTGCTGGAAGATCCCATCCGCTCCAGAGGAGAAAATCAGCATGTATGGGTGTACAGGATCTGCAAGGATGGACTTATACCCAAATCTGCTGAAAGTGCCTTCCCCATGGATGAGTGGCCAAGAGAAAGCAACGAAAACCTTCCCCAGACCATAATGCTGCCACGCCCAGTTTGTGTTCTTCCAGCAATGGTTGCAGGGTGTTTGTTCCTTTATGTTTCTTGCCTGACACGCCAACTTCCATCCTTTCAATGCAGCAGAAAATGTGACTCATCGGAGAAGACGACCCCTTACCAATCAGCAGAGGTCCAATTCTGAAATCTGGGGCCTTTTCTGCTGATGCAGCCTGGTTATCAGAGGTGCAGTGACATCTGTCTGCTTCTGAGCTCCATACACGGTAGGATTCACTGAAATGTTGTGTTAGACACAGGTCTGGTTGCCTCTTAGTTCATTTTGGTGGTGACCTGCTCTGTTGTAGGGTGTCAGTCCATCCTCCTGTGCCTTCATAGCCAACGTTCACCTCTCACATTGTTTGCACTTGGTGCTCCACATTGATTATTCACAATGGTGCAATTTGTCCACTAACGATACACTTGCACCACAGCAGCCACCAACATCTCATAAACTGTGTGGTTTCAGAAATATCCCCATCCTCAGCACTGAAAAATCGCCCCCTTTACCCATGACAATAGCGAGGGAATTGTGTACAGACAGCCTACTGCACACCTTACTTACCCACCAAGCCAGCTCACCAGACATGACTTTCGTGAACTACGTGCTGCCAAGCTCTAAAGCGGTGATAATGAGACTCAAATATATATATATGTATATATATAGGTGTGTGTGTGTATATGTATATATATATATATGTGTGTGTATATATATGTGTGTGTGTGTATATATATATATATATGTGTGTGTGTATATGTGTGTGTATATATGTGTGTGTGTGTGTGTATATATATGTGTGTATATATATATATATGTGTGTGTGTATATATATGTGTGTATATATATGTGTGTATATATATATGTGTGTGTGTATATATATATATATATGTGTGTGTGTGTATGCCACTGGCAGCACTTGGGTTCCCACGCTTTCATGCAATTTATTTATTTTTGTTGGCCAAAATCAGAAGTTGGGGCCAAATAGAGAAGTAGAATTGAAGAACTAAACTGTGAAATACTACTGCTCTGTGACATTGACCTGTGTGGCCCAAGCCTTATATTCATCTGTTTTTCGGATCCACTCTGCATTTCATTTAAAAAATATTGTTGGTGATCCAAACAGTCATCAGGACTTTCATGAGGTACATGGCCCTTTCAGGGGTGGTCTTGTCAAAACAAACCCTCTCTGTATTCCTATCATATACCCTGAGTTTGTCTCTGGGAGCCAAAGCAGAGCCATCAACCTTCTTCTTCCTCCTCTATCCACTCAGTAGTGTCCGACCCTTGGATACGTTGCAGGTCAGTTCTTGCCATGTTTCTTCAGCTTCTTTGAATTGCTTGATATTCATTCTTTTGTCATTCTTGATGGTCTCCAACCAATCACCCTATGGTCTCCCTGTTTCCTTTTACCATTTAGTAAGTAGCATTTTCTTTTCTAGTGAATTTGCTCTCATCACATGACCAAAATAGATCAGTTTCCTTGACTTCCAGGAACAACTCTAGGGTCATACAATGAAGAACATTTTGCTGTTGGTCCAAGCTGTCCATGGGACTCGTAGACGTCTTCTCCAGCTCCACAGCATTGACGCATTGATGTTTGCTATTGTGAGTGTCCACATCCCACAGCCATATGTCACTGTCGGGAACACAATGGCAGTGATCAGTCTTTGTTTGGTGGAGACATTCTTGCACCTCCATAATTGGCCAATGCTCATCAAGGCTTCACGCCTCAGGACCAATTGATGCTTGATCTCTGCTGTCAAACCAGCACTGGGATCAATGAGAGATCTAAGAAAAGCTGTTTACACCGATCTTTACACCGACTCTTTTTTTGGTGGTCGTCATGATCTTTGTCTTTTTGGTGTTCATGTAAAGTCCCATATAAAGTCCCGAAAGACGCAAAGTCCCATCCTCTCGCTTTCTTCTTTCTGCCTTACGATCACCCTCTCGAGATCCTTGCCCATTGTCCAGACTATGGTTGTATTATCTGTGCTTCTCAGCTGATGGTTCTTTCACCTATTTTGACTGCAACACACAAATCATCTAAGTCCAGCTTCTTCATGATGACTTCAGCTTAGAGATTGAAAAGAAAATGAGAGAGGATGATTCATTGTCTTACGCCATTTTGATCTTAAACCATTCTGTATCTCCATACCTGGTTGGCACTTTTGTCTTCTAGATAGTCATAGAGCGACCTGGTTAACTTCTTCATGTGCGGCGGCACTCCTACCTGTCCAAAACTTTCCACAGCCACCTCCTGCTGCCCCCACCTGAAAAGGTACCATCGGATTTCCAAAGGAATTTCAACTTAGCTGTGTAGACATAGCCTAAAAGTGATTGCTCTACAGTTGGAACAATCGCTGTTGTCGCTTTTGTTTGGCCATCAACATTACAGCACTGGAAAACTCACCGAAATCTAAGGGGTTGTTTACACAGCGTTTTTGGATCCATGTTGGATCCGAAAATTCATCCAAAAACGCAGGGACGATCAGATCCAACACGCAGCTGTGTGTTCGGATGCGTGTTGGCTGCAGCAGGATCGCACACCATAGTTTATTATAGGGCTCCTGCTGCGTGTTTCGGACCAAGAATTGACATTTCAATTCTCTGAACGGATCCGAAAGACACAAAGTCCAATCCGCTCGCTTTCTTCTTTCCACCTTACGATCACCCTCTCCAGATCCTTGCCCATTGTCCAGACTATGGTTGTATTATCTGTGCTTTTCAGCTGATGGTTTTTTCACCTATTTTGATCGTAACACACAAATCATCTAAGCCCAGCTTCTTCATGATGACTTCAGCTTAGAGGTTGAAAAGAAAAGGAGAGAGGATGTTTCATTGTCTTAATCCCTTTTTGATCTTGAACCGTTCTGTATCTCCATATCTGGTTGGCACTTTGTCTCCTACATAGTCATAGAGCGACCTGGTTAACTTCTTCATGTGCAGCGGCACTCCTACCTGTCCAAAACTTTCCAAAGCCACCTCCTGCCGCCTCCACCTGAAAAATATTTCCTGAATCTGCTCCTTTCTTCACTTTGACTTTACAAAATTGCTTGTTTATGACCATTCATGCCCCATGGATTACTACAGTACTCTTCTCTGTGGCCTCCCATCTAGCACTCTTGCCTCCCTATAATCCATCCTCAACTCCGCTTCCCATCTTATTCACCTCTCTCCTAGTTCCTCCTCTGCCAATCCCTTCACTGGCTTCCCATTGCCTGGCAAATTCAGTTCCAAGTTACTAACAATGACCTACAAGGCTCTCCATAACCTCCACCCTCCATACATCTATACCTTAATCTCCAGATACCTCCCCTCACACATTCACTGATCCTCACAGGACTTCTTCTCTGCTCTCCTCTTATCAGCTCCTCACAAAACCGTCTCCAAGACTTCTCCCGTGCTTCCCCCATACTCTGGAACTCACTGCCCCAACACCTCAGACTTTTCTCCACTATCACCAGTTTCAAAAGCAACCTGAAAACCCATCTCCTCAGGATTGCCTATAACCTACAATAACCCTGCTGCTACTGCACCAAAATACACACCTGTCTCTCACCTCCTCTCACCTTTCTCCATTGTAGATTGTAAGCTCTTGTGGCCAGTGTTCAGCCTGTTATTTAAGGTTATTGTATTTGTCTTATATTATGTACCTGAACCCATTGGCTTGTACAGCGTCCTGGAATTAATGGTGCTCTAAAATAAAAAATAGTAATAAAATAATAATCAATGAAGCATAGATCCTCTCTTCTTCTGGTACTCTCCATCCTCTTCTATGATCCTCCTCAGGTTTGTTGTAATGTGATCATGCCGGTTTGGAGGATAAGGCTATGTCTACATTGCACCGGACTCTAATCGGATTTACGGTGGATTCAGTACTCAGAATCCGCCGAAAATCCAACTGAACCTAGTGCTGTGTGAACCTCAATAGAAAATCTGTGCACAGCACTGATTTTCTACTGAGCCGCCGATTGTCCGGCAGAAGATAGAACATGTTCTGCCTTCCGCCATATTCCCATCAGATTCACGTAGCCTCAATGTATTGGGCCGGGGGGAATCCGAAATCCAACCGCGGTTTTTAACGCAAAACCTGGGGCCTGGCAAAGTTAGGGCAAGTCCCCACGGCACGGGTTTTTGGCCAGTTTTTCAGGTGGTTTGCAGTTTGCAGAAAAACCGTCCGAAAATGAGCACAATTGGGATCTATGGAAAACCCGTGCAGCAGTCCCCACTGCACTGGTTTTCCGCCCGGTGGTTTTTCCACTTGCGGGCCGCCCGCAAAACATTGTGCTTGCACAATCTTCCGTCCGGTTTTTGGACGGAATCTGTGCAAGCCAGTGTGAAGGAGGACGGCTCATCGCGGAATAAAGCTTTCCCCCCCGCGGCCGTATGCACTACACACAACCCGGACAAATACCGGTTGTATAAACCGACCGGCATTTGTCCCTTGCCGTGGGGATGCAGCCTTAAGGTACCATCGGATTTCCGATGGTATTTTAACTTGGCTGTGTAGACATAGCCTAAAAGTGATTGCTCTACAGTTGGATCAATCGCTGTCGTCGCCTTTGTTTGGCCATCAACATTACAGCACTGGAAAACTCACCGAAATCTAAGGGGTTGTTTACACAGCGTTTTTGGATCCGTAAATTGCATCCAAAAACGCATTGGCGATTGGATCCTAAACAGATCCAACACGTATCCAACATGCAGCTGCGTGTTTGGGTCCATGTTGGCTGCAGCAGGATCTCACCCTATAGTTTATTATAGGGCTCCTGCTGCATCTTTCGGATCAAGAATTGACATGTCAATTCTTGGACCGGATCCGAAAGACGCAATGAGACGCACATCAGCAATCGCTCGTGTGAAGGCCAATGCATGTTTCATATTAAAAGCAATGTAAAATCACACTGTACATTGTTAGCCGCGTGTTTGGGTCCGTTTAGGGTCCAACAGATGGATCCAAAAACACAGCTAAAAGCGTTTGTTCACATGGACCCAACATGCCGTGTGAACATACCCTAAGACCCAATTGGTAGCCTTAACAATGGATGTGATGAATGAATGGACAGAAAGGCCATCTCAGAAGTAAGACGGAATGGGAAGTTTGTTAGAGAAGAGCGAGAGAGCACAGGTCTAATATTCCACGGATGAGGCTTTGGGTCACTGGTGGTCAGTGCTGGCTGAATGATTACTGCCCTCTAGTGCACAGTCTCCAGTATGAAGCCTTTACTTAGTTTTTTTTATTTTGGCCAGGTTTGCATAGTAAAGTATGGAAGATTCTGCTGATACTTTCACTTGTGTCAGCTAAAAATTGACCTAAAAACTGCCCTGTGTGAACTTGGCTTTTAGACAATCGCCATTTGAACTCAGTTTGTTTAAGCTTTAAAGTGACACTGCCATCAGAAAGGAGGATTGCCGTTACAACCAATGTTCCTAGAAAACTTTTTTCTTTAAATTTTTGGCCATATTTTTTTATTTCGTCAGTCCTATGCACTTAAGTATTACATATGAAACATTGTCCTTTTCTTGCTGTGAGAAAGCTTTTGTTTTGCAGGGCAGACTAATCTCACTGTCCTTCAGCCACTACTTATCTCTATCCAGCGCCCCCTCACGATACAACAACAATTGGTTACAAGACGAACATTGTATGGAGAAACCAAAAATACTAAAACCGCCAAAAATCCAGCAGGAAACCTCCGCTATGTAGACGTGGCCTAAAGGTAATTTAAATTTCCACTGAAGTGTCGCCAAATCTAGTTTAAATATTGAAACTGTTAGACGATCATTAGACCTGAAGAAGTGCATTAGGAGTCCATGCGAAACGCGTTGTCTCGATTTTAATATGGTTGTTTTTTAAAGATTTAGGGCGACATGTATGAACGGGGCTGCGCGGGATATCTGTTGTCTTTTCAGCCCGATATCAGACGCAGCCCTAATCATACATTTTTAAATCTCCCGCACGCCACTCCTGGGTGCATTACATCGCGCCTGCGACGCTTTGCAATGCGCCTGATCTTGGGAGGCGGAGCGCACTAGAACCATAGTGAGGTTACATATTTATAGCTTCGCTACGGCGTTTCCAGGCGTATTATTGCTGGAACAGGGCGAGCACTTTGAAAGTGTTATATCTGAGCTAGAAATGGCACCCGAGCGCTGGAATGCGCCTGATTTATGACCCACTGTATAGCGGGCTCATAAATCAGGCGCATTCTATGCCGTTATTAGGCATAGAACGCCAAATTTCATGCATGTCGCCCTTAGGGTATGTTCACACGGCGTAATTTTGGCGCGCATTTCGCTGCGTATTTGCACTCTAAGATGGACGAGATGCGCGCCAAAATTACGGTAATCCAGAGTTCTCACAGAGAACAATGGATTACGCCTCCTCTCACCGGGCGTACAATATGATCGTATTGTACGCGTGGGGAGATAAGTGACATGTCAATTATTCGCGGCGAATACACACCGCAAGTAATGCATGTCAATGGGGCCGGTGGGCTGCGGCCCCCCCTTCCCCGCGCCGTGGGTATACGTGCGTATTAGTGCAAGCTCCCGAAACACACGATGTACTGTACGCACCGCAGTACATTGTGTGAACATACCCTTAGGGCCGGTTCACACCGCTTATTCAAGCCGTAACTGCGGGACGGATTCCGCCCACAATGCAGCTTAAATAAGGGGCGGGGGCGCTGGCCGCCGGCTCCAAAGACTTTCATTATCCACGGCGCGTATTCCGCTGGGATAATGAACATGTCAATTTCTCCCCGAGACGGAATCTGCAGTTCTCTATGAGAACTGTGGATTACCGTAATCGGCAATGGGGACGGGATTCCAGCGTATTGCAGCGCCAGTACTTGCGGCGCCATACGTGCTGAAGTCGTGCCCAAAATAAGCCGTGTGAACATACCCTTAGTGTGTACATTTAGAATTTATGTCGTGTCTGTGTTGGGAGTTCCAATTAGTGACAATAAAACAAGCACATTTCTTTTTAAAACAGTATTTTTTAGTTATTTAAAAACTAGGGGTCATATGTATGAAACTGTTTAGGTCTAAAATTCTCTCTTTTGCCCATAGTAACCTATGAGCAAAAAAGTGAGTTTTAGACCTAAACAGGTTCATACATGTGCCCCTAGATCCGCATAGTGCCTGCACTTCAATTGCCCCATACGGTTACAGCGCCAGTTATAGTTATTGCTAGCCGGCAGCCTAAAACGTATAACCCTCTAGAAAATGTTTTTTGTAAATATTGAAGGAGTGCTAAAGTAGTACAACCGGAGGGTGGCAGGCTGCCCTGCGACTGCAATCTGCTCACAGTGGGCTGCCACAGAGCGTGCAGAGGCTGTGTACCAGAGAGGAGAAAACCAGCAATGCACTGCCCTGCAATTTCCGTCACATTCTGTTTGCCGTTGCAGTAAGGCCATGGTCACACGGCGTAATTTGGCGCACATTACGCTGAGTATTTTGCTGCGTATTGCGCGTTATAAGCAGCAAGATGCGCGCCACAATTACAGTAATCCATCGCTCTCACATAGAGCTATGGATTATGCAGCGTCCTGCCGCGCGTACAATATGATCGTGACAATACGAGATAAGTGACGTGTCAATCGTTCGCGGCGATTACGCGCTGCGAGCAATGCATGTCTATGGGGCCGGCGCCCGGTCGCCCTCCCCCCCCCCCATGCTTTGGGAGTAGGTGCGACTCCCAAAACACACGACGTATTGCATATTGCCATGTGAACATACCTTAACACTACGCAGGTGAGTGTATTGTATATTCCAGCCAGTTGCTGTGTGCCCGTAGTAATGACCTCTCACAATGTCTCTGGCAGCTGCTGCTGCCTACAGCCATCATAAGTTGTGAATAACTTGCGATAGCAGATGAGAAGCCATCGTAAATTGAATATATCTCAACTTGAGGCCATCGAACTTCGGGGAGCCACTGTATAGTCTCATTACAAATAGTAGGTAATGACAGAATGATTGCGCTATTGTTCTCTCCACAGGGATATACAAGATTGGGCTAGATCATAAGCAATACATAAAAAAAAAAATAGTGGAATCTTTCCCTGCAATGAAGTTGAGGATATCGTATTGTACACCCGGGGAGATAAGTGACATGTCTATAATACATATCTATGGGTCCGCCGCCCGGCCAGCCCCCCCGTGCTTTGGGAATACGCGCCGATCAGGGCGACTACCTAATTGTGGGCCGTACTGTCCTCGCAATTACGCCATGTGAACATAGCCTTAAAAAAAAAAATCGTTTAAAATTTGCAATGCAGCACCTCTTGGAATTTTGGGATGAAATGCAACTTTTGATCACTTTTTATTTCAAATTTTTAGGATGCAAAATTGAATTAAAAAAACCCACAATGTTGGGGTACTTTTCTACGGTTCAGAAAATAACAGCTCTGTACGGTGATGTGAGTAGAGGCACAGGATCCCTGCAGTCGCTGATTGGCTGTGGTCACGTACCACATCATTCACATCCCCATTAGTACTCTGTACGGTGAGGTAAGGACTGGGGTGCCTAGGGCCCACCAGAGGAGTTGATTTTAGGGGCACACTTTGCCTCGCTGTCTCTGCCACCTGTACGCTGCCCCACCCGGTCACAATTTATACAGATCTATGTGATGACATCATCACGCTAATTTGTAATCAAGATGGAGCGCTGGGGCTTCTGAGTCTCCCTCACCTAATTGCAGCAGGACAAAGGGTGGTAAACCCAAAACGTCTAAAGATAAATAAAAATGTATCAAAAGCTATAACACAAAGTACTGAGTATAAAGCCACTAAATAATGGGCGTACAGTTACCAAATAAAATTGCTACATAAAATCAGAATCCCAAGGCTAAAATTACCAATAATTAAGACCAAATACTGCCACATCATGACCACATATCACCACCACATAGTGACTGAATAATAAATCACACCATGACCACATATCACCACCACATAGTGACTGAATAATACCACCATACCATGACCACATATCCCCAACACAGTTATTGAATAATAACGACTAATTGTGACCACCACATAGTGACTGAATAATACCACAAAACCATGACCACATATCCCTACCACAGTTACTGAATAATACCACAACACCATGATCACATATCCCCAACAGTTATTGAATAATAACGCCTCATTGTGACCACATATCACCACCACATAATGACTGAATAATGCCACAACACGATGACCACATATCCCTACCAGTTACTAAATAATGCCATCACACCATGACCACATATCCCTACCACAGTTACTGAATAATAATGCCTCATTATGACCACATATCACCCTCACATAGTGACTGAATAATACCACCCCACTATGACCACATATCACCACCACATAGTGACTGAATAATACCACCACACCATTACTGAATATAAACCATTACGCTATGCACACATATAAGTTATTACAGTTCAGGTACATCTTATGGCTCACAGGTGACGTTTCTCCGTTGGTCATTCACGTTCCTTTTTCTTCTCCATCCAGTCCACACCTTCATGCGGACTCCACTCGTCCCTGCAGATTCGGACAAATATTTTAAAATCCTCACGTTTCCAGCAGTTCCTTACTTATAGGTATACAAGTCCCCTCAGTTAGGTAGCTCAATATACTGTAGCTCCCCTCATCAGAGAGGAAGTTGTGTAGGTCCCCTCAGATAGGAAGTTATATAGGTCCCCTCAGTTATGCAGGCATGTATAGGTTCCCTCTGTTAGGCAGGTATATATAAGTCCCCGCAGTAAGGCAGGTATTTATAGGTCTCCTCAAGCAGGTATATATTGTCCCCTCATTAACGCAGGTATATACAAGTCCCCTCGGTCAGGCAGGTATATATAGGTCCCTTCAGTTAGGCAGGCATATAAAGTGGCAATAAAAATAATAACACAAATACTTACCTTAAATCCTTCCCTGGCTGGGCGCTTTCCTCTTCTGTGGCGGCATGACGTCATCACGGGGTCGCTCCTCTGGCAGCTCAGCCGCACAGCCTATGCAGAATGACTGGGCTTTGCAGCCGAGGAGAGGCAGCGGCACGATGAGGTCACTTCACCACACCGCTGCCCAGTTCAGCACTACGGGCGACAGGCCCTTACCACTACAGTGACCACTCATTTACATCCCCATTCAGAAGTAAACAGCTCTGTACAGTGATGTATGTAGAAGCATGTGATCCCTCCAACCAATCAGCTGCACCAGTGATGTTTTTTTCAGGAGAGAACAAGATAACTAGAAGACCGGGGAGACCCAACACAGGAACAGAGGAAGGCGAGTATAGGCTTTTATTTATTTCATTGGACTGCAGTAGTTTATTATTTTATTTGAACCAAACAACTTTTTTGTCTTCATTCTATAACCTGTCCCAAGTCTTTCTAAAAGGTTGCAAATCATGTCATTCCCATTAGGGGGAGCTCTTGCTATATAGAAAACCTCAACAAACCTCTAAAAAAGTAATCTAAGTACAGTAATAACCGAAGAGTGAAGAAATCAGGGCGATACCTTTTAGAGGCTAACTGGGTATATTTGATGGTGAGCTTTCGAGAGAACTAGCTCCCTTCTTCAGACATGATGTTATACTAGAAACCGGAAATTCACAGACTTTTTATACACAAAAGACATGGACCTTCAAAGGATCTTAGAATCTTTAAAAAATAACAAAATGCTAAATAAGTAGAGAAGTCACTTACAACAGGTCAATAAATAAACATTCCGGAAACTTGTGGGGCATGACAGAAAGGATCAGTAATTATTGCTCTTATCTATTTGCTATCTGGTGTGATTTGTGGCCCTCACAATTCATATGTAGTGTGACATGAAGCTAGGATGAATGTTAAGTCCCTTATGCAGTTTAACATTTTTTGCATTAACTTATATTTCCATTCCTTCCTCTCCCTTAGTGTCTTAAAATGTCCCATTAAGACTACAATCTGCAAATCTTCCATGGAGTGGTCTTCTCTGGAGAAGTGTGCGGCCACTGGGAGATCTGTTTTGCTGTTATTAATAGTGAATCTGTGTGAATTCATGCGCTGACTGAGTCTCTGCCCTGTTTCCCCCACATAGAGGCCTGTGGTGGGACATTGGACACACATTAGATACACCAAACT
Organism: Phyllomedusa bahiana; assembly: GCA_025379985.1. Lineage (NCBI taxonomy): Eukaryota > Metazoa > Chordata > Amphibia > Anura > Hylidae > Phyllomedusa > Phyllomedusa bahiana. The sequence goes on along the minus strand of JAODAL010039048.1, from coordinate 12,916 downwards.
GCTAGACCTGCAGGAAAATGTCCCCCTAATTCTGTGCACCTGTTGGGATTGTGGGACAGGTACACTGTCAGTGGTGTGGATGTGCCTACAGGTCTTGCACCTGTTTTGCAGGTACTAAACATGCCTACCCAATTGGTTTTCAAAGGCCAGCTTTGTGTTTCTCTCTTACCCTGCGCCCTAGAACCTCAGGAGTGGCAGCGGGACGTGTGGAAAGTTTCATATTTTAAAATATTAAACCTGTTGTAAATAACTGCTCTACTTATTTTTAAAGATTCTAAGTTTCTTTGAAGGTCCATGTCCTTTGTGTATAAAAGTTCTGTGAATTTTCAGTTACTTGTATAACACCATGCCTGAAGAAGAGATCGAGTACTCTCAAAAGCTTACCATCAAATATACTCGGTTAGCCTCTAAAAGGTATCTCCTGATTTCTTCACTCTTCTACTACTTTCTATGGCTAACACGGTACAACATTATACTACTACAGTAATACCCGGTTATCGATGGCTTCGGTCTCCATCATGTCACAGTTACAGCACCATCAATGTTGCAAAAAACCTTGTTATCCATCATTTCGTTTGACAGATACATCACTTCACATTCAATATTTGTGGGGCAACCATCCCTTATTCACTGCAGCTACTAAAGCCGCATCACCTTTCACTGTATCCGCTTCCAATGTTCTTTATGCCTCATTACATTATTACTTTATACTGGTACTTTTTTTCTGCCTCGTTATCCATCACGCTTTTTTGGACCGCAACCCCAACGGATAACGGGGTATCCCTGTAATTACCCAAAACCCAGCAAGGTATCTCGTGTATTACCTGTCGCTTGAGTGTCAGAGGAGCATCATCATATCTGGCACAGCAGGTCGTCTAGGGGGTCATTGCTTGTCTGGAAGAACAAGACACCAATAAATATTGTTATATAGTCAGTATGTGCAGGTTTTAATATTCAGATAACATCAATTAAAGGAGTATATCCACCAAATGCATGGATGGTATATTAATAGGATATGCCATCAATCTACCTATCTCAAGTACAAGCCCTAAAACAGGGGTCTGCAACGTCGTCTCTCCTGCTGTTGGGAAACTACATCTCCCATCATGCCCACTGATATAGATTATATAAATGCATGATGGGAGTTATAGTTTTTAACAGCATTGCAAACCCCTGCCCTAAAACCTCTGTTTTCAATGTAGAGGTGGTTGGAGCTCTCTTTCAATCGGAGCTGTGTGTACAGCTGAGCGTGCCTATCCATATACCGTCAATGTGATTGGTGAAAAAAACCTTTTAAAACAATATTGTCTGCCAGGGTTTTCATTATAACATGCTGCCTCTCTATGGGTGTCATGGACCTTTCCTTGTCTGAACTGCAATTTACATAATCTGACAGTTAAAATCTACGTAAAATTTTTGCAAACACTTGATTTTCTAATTCTATTGGTTTCCTATTACTGAAAATAAGTGCATTGAATGAGCTCAGATGAGTAACACAGTTACACCCATGACATTTCTTCCAACCCCAGCCCCTCCATCTCCCTTCCCCCACAAACTCTGCAATTGGTGCAGTATCAGAAAATAAATGGTGTATAGATCACTCTTGTCAAATAGTCTCCAAAAAATTGGGAATCTAGCAAGAGAACAAAGAGTGACTTTTAATGACCATATTTACTATTTTGCCACAGGCAAACTTAAACTCTAATAGGTGGAACGCCACCTATTAACAGGGGAACCTTATATATACAGTGATTTACTAACTCAAATAAGGGATCCAGAACATCCTACTTATACAGTCATCCCTAATCCGATGGACCTAAAACATATAAGGTTTCCTTGTGACACCCTCTGCAGCGGGTAACACAGTAGAGAGAAGTGAGAAATCACAAATTAAAATGTCATGCCTGACCTCCCCAACATGTTTCACCAACTAAATAGAGAGTACCGGATCTGCTTTCAGAATGTGCCAAGCAGATCCGGTACTCTCTGAGGTGATTCCAAAATATCCTAGTGTCACATATAGAAGAGGAAAAAATCTTAGGGATGAATTTGTACATAGTCACTTTGAGGGAGATGGCAAAAAAACATGGTTGCAGTCTCCGGTGGTAGGCTCATATCCCTGTGGCAACTGTTCATTCTGTCCATTCATATGGAAAACTAAGGAATTTGTTAATCCCATTGATAAGAAAAGATTTGAGATAAGACAATTCATCAACTGTAAAACCAGAGGGGTGATTTATGGGGCTATGTGTACCCCAAGATCTATGTGGGAAAAACCATACAGGAGTTTCGTTGTCGGATCTCGAAACATCTGAGTACTATTAAAACTAGAGGTGACACCCCCCTAGCGAGACACATTTTGGAGGTACATAATGGTGAAATAGAGGTGGTAAAATTTTGGGGCATCTGTGTAAAAAAGCTAGGGGAAAGAGAGGGCGATCTGGATACAGTCTTATTACAGGAAGAGGCGAGATGGATATATAGACTCAATACATTGAACCCCCAAAGGCCTAAATGAAGACTTTTCATTTTCAGCATTTATTTAATCCTGCTGAATCCCTATATAATTTTTGAAGAAACATAATATATGTGATTAAGTACGGTCAGTGGTATAAGCATGGTGGAATATATGACTATAGGAGCACCAGAGTTCACATACATTTTTTTTTTTCTCTCTTCCCTTATCCCCCTCCTGCTCCCTCTGCTCCCACCTGGTCCCTCACTTTCCCAGTATCTTGCAATGATGATAAGTATTAATCACATGAGGCCACAGTTTCTATTTAACAAATTGGGACATATTTTTATTTTGCATAAAGAATTTGTTAGCAACTGAATCATATAATATATATATACTTACGTTGCTATGATGAGACGCAGTTCGGGAGTAAATTACCATCTATTTATGTATACATTTATTGTTTCTGCCGACTGCATAGATTTTGTGCTAACCACAAATACAATAGAGCATGAATGTACTAGCATTTCTGCATATTTCCATTGTAACGTAATGAATTAGGTAATTAGCTGAGACCTGTAAGAAAGAATATTTAATGGGGAAGGTGGGAGGTGAAATTGCAGGAGAGGGGGGGCGGGATAATCATAAGGCCTGAAGCGTTATTAAAATGAATATGTATATTAGATACATAGGAGAAGAGGTTTATGGGAAAAGAAAAATATAGCAGTGTACAGTATAATGGAGCACGTATTCCCAATGAATATGCATATTAGATATAGAGGAGAAAAGGTTTATGGGAAGTGATAAAGTTAGTAGTGTGCTGTAAAATATAATACCTATTCTGCTTAGTCCGTTCTAGGAGAGCCGTGCAGATGCAGTAATTTGAGAGAAGTTGGACGGAAGTCCATCACAGTTAGGGCAGAAATGCCCATTGGTACAGTGCGTGGGCGGCATGGTAAGATAGGGCGCAAGCCCACTATGGAGATGGTGAATTTGCCTGAGGAATGTTGTCTATAAGAACGCAGTAGCAGCAGCACATAGTATCAGTATGCATGCAGGAGAGTTAAAGGGGGAATGGGTATTGTTGAATCTCTGGTGGCTAATTGGTGAGCACCTAAGCTGATATAAAAGGAAATGAGCTAGACCACATGGGACCGGACCTCTATCCCTTGATGAAGCCATTTAGTTGGTGAAACATGTTGGGGAGGTCAGGCATGACATTTTACTTTGTGATTTCTCACCTCTTTCTCAGTGGGCACCCGCTGCAGAGGGTCTCAACAAGGAAACCCCTTTTATGTTTTATGTCCATCGGATTAGGGGTGACTGCCCAAGTAGGATGTTTTGGGTCCCTTATTGGGTTAGTAAATCACTGTATATATAAGGTTCCCCTGTTAATAAAGGGGTGTACCCCCAGACTTGATAATAGAAAAGGAGTTATTCCTTCACAAGTGAAAGGGACAAATTGCGGGTTAGAAATCAGGTTTTTAAATAGTGTGTATAGAGGTTAATTGTTATACATAATAAAAGTTAAGTTTTAGTGCTTTATAGATTGAGAATTGATAGAGTTTAAGTTTGCTTATGGCAAAATAGTAAATATAGATCACTCTTGTGTCCCATCCAGATCCTGCCTATTTTTGGAAAATACAGCACACCTTACACTGGGACATAGCATCAATGCCTGATTAGTAGGACCGCTGTGACCCCTGCCCATGATGAAAACAAGGCTACTTCTACCTCTGCTGTAAAGGCTACGTTCACACAGGGAAATTTTGGCACGCATTTCGCGGTGTATTTGCGCTCTAATACGAGCGAGATGCGCGCCAAAATTACGGTAATCCATAGTTCTCATAGAGAGCTATGGATTACGCCTCCTCTCCCCGATCGCATTGTACGCGCGGGGAGATAAGTGACAGGTCAATTACTTGCGGCAAATACACGGCGCGAGTAATGAATATCGATGGGGCCGGTGGGCTGCTCCCCTGCGCCGCGGGAGTACGCGCATATTAGCGTCAGATCCAGAAAGACACGATGTACTGCGGCGCGTACTGTACGCGCCGCAGTACATCGTGTGAACAGACCCTAATAGTGCACGAACCAACAGTCTGTATGAAAGTGTCTCACAGCTCTTTAGAAATGTGTTCCGTTATACCCCAAAAGTAGTCTCAGCCGCGCCACTTTAGCGATGACAACTGGTATGGATTTGTATGACAATTTCGCATCAAACTTTGATACATTTTTTGCTGCATTGTACGACTCTGCCGTGACTCGCCCCCGGATCTTTGGTGCATTCAAAAGTGTTGTGTCTGGCGCAGATTGTGTCAAGTTTTGGTTTATATGGGTTCACAAATCTGTAGAACTGGGCTATGACAGTTTGGCTTAAAGCACGGCAAAAAAAATGGTGCAGCCTCGTTCACACCTGTCACCCAAAGTGTCAATGTTGATAGGAAACTTGGGTGCCCCTTAAGTTCTGGTCAGCTCTGATCAGCATGGTAAACCGATTATAGTTATGGACAACTGAAAAAAAAGTAAGCTGGGCTGACAGACGTTTTACACTTTGGAATGGGGGTAATATTGAATCTGACCTGAATTAAATTTTGAGGAAATTTTCCAAATACAATCAGAAGGGTCAGTCATAGCAGGAGTGTTACTAGGTGCCCGATCCTGAGAATTGGCAACCAAGGCGGCAAGATGATGAGCAATGGTCGTGACCACAACGCTTGGTGGCGAACTTCTCTCAAAAACAGCCTTGCACTCTGGAGCTGACAAATCAAGGGTCCTTTCCTGGGGGTGACTATAACTTGTTATATTATTACATCTAGAAATGTATCCAGACCCTTCTCCAGAATCCCGGTCACTATAACTTGTTATATTATTACATCTAGAAATGTATCCAGACCCTTCTCAGATCTGGTTACTATAACTGTTATTTATTACATCTAGAATGTTCAGACCCTATCAGAATCTTGGCATATAACTTGTTATATTATTACATCTAGAAATGTATCCAGACCCTTCTCCAGAACCCCGGTCACTATAACTTGTTATATTTTTACATCTAAAAAATGTATCCAGACCTTCCCAGAACCCCGGTCACTATAACTTTTTATATTATTACATCTAGAAATGTATCCAGACCCTTCTCCAGAATCCGGTCACTATAACTTGTTTATTATTACATCTAAAAATTTGTATCCAGACCCTTCCCAAGAATCCTGGTCACTATAACTTGTTATATTATTACATCTAGAAATGTTAACCCCTAGAACCCTTCCCCAGAATCCCCCCGGTCACTATAACTTGTTATATTATTACATCTAGAAATGCATCCAGACCCTTTTAGAACTCTGTTAGTGAATTCACAATGACAAGTTCCTCTGGCAGAGATTCCCACAGTCTCACTGCTCTTACAGTAAAGAATCCCTTTCAGTGTTTATGTAGAAACCTTCTCTCCATAGAATATCGTTATCACAGTATTTTTTTAATACATATAGTAAATGGGGTGAATAAAAAAAAAATAACAACAACAGCAAAATTACTTTTTTTTTTCCAAAAAAGTAAGAAAATGTTAATCACGTTATACTATTCCAAAATGGGGCCATGAGTAAATAACTTCTCCCGAAGAAAACAAACTCATGTGGCTGTATCAACGGAAGTTACGGCTCCTAATGTAATGTGATGACCAACAAAATGAAAAAAGGGGTTAAACTACTGAGACTGGGCCTCCCTGGTAATTGTCCGGTCTGTACTACATTCCTGGTTCTGATACTTTCATAGCTTGTAGCCATTATGATAGGTCATTCTGCTGTGAGAAGAAGACATGAGGCAATGTACAATATTTCCTCTGCTGGAAAGAATCAACTTCAACATCGTGAAAGTCATTTGTCCTATAGCAAGGACATTTCTCAGGTTTGCCCCTCTCCCTATGAACCTCTCCGCCACATTCATGTACAAGATTCAGGAAAGTAACGGAGTGCACCCATGAAAGAGGCAGGACTTGTCATTTGTTGCTAGTACATAACTTAGGATGTCCTGATGAAATCTTCTCATCTCTTTAAATCATCAAGTTGATTTTCTGCTCTACTTGTACTAAGGCCATGTTCACACGGTGTAAATGCGGGACATATTTCACCCCGCAATTACGGCGTGTGCTTGGGAGCGGGGGTGCGGCAGCCCTCCGGCCCCATAGACATGCATTATTCTCAGCACGTATACGTCGCTAGTAATTGACATATCACTTCTCTCCCCACTCGCCGTATTGTACGAGTGGGGAGAGGAGCCGAAATCCATAGTTCTCTATGAGAACTGTGGATTACCATAATGACTGGGACGGATTTCACACAGTACGGTGCGAATTACAGGCTGAAATCCTTCCCAAAATAAGCCGTGTGAACATAGCCTTAGTGTGATTTTCTCATTCAAATGCTTGGACCTGCATAACATGTAAACCTGCCAACAAGTCATGAGAATTTCTACTGCTAAGATGTTGTCTCTTTATACGATATAACACTAATTCGAACACAGCTGAATAAACACTATCTAAGTCTACAGGCTGTCAGCTCCTCACATAACCGTCTCCAAGACTTCTCCCGTGCTTCCCCTATAGTCTAGAACCAGGGCTGCCATCAGTCATCTATTAAGCGTTTCAGGGCCCAATACAGAGAAATCAAATGGGGCCCCCACCTATTACTAGTTCCTATTTCTTAATATATCAGTGGGCCCCTTTTTGATTAGGGTCCCTGACAGGAATACTACCTGTACTGCCCTACTGGCACCCCTGTCTGGAACTCACTGCCGCAACACATCAGACTCTCTGCCACCTTCACTAGCCTCAAAAGCAACCTGAAAGCCCATCTCTTCAGGAGCCTATAACCTACAATAACCCCACTACTCCACCCCACAAAAATGTCTGCCCCTCACCTCCTATCTCTTCCCACCTTCCTTGTAGACGGTAAGCCCTCGTGGGCCGGGTTCTCTCTCCCTCTGTACCAGTTGTTACTCATTTATGGTCACCACTGGACTAGTTTGACTTATGTATGAAACCCCCCTCAAGTGTACAGCGCTCTGGACTCTATGGCGCTCTAACATAAATAATAAAAATATAGTAATTTTCTCTGTGGTGGGAAACTTTTTGGAGAATTCATACAGGAGATATCAACCGGTCAGATTCAAGGTTGAAAAATAAAATCAGGGATTTGAGTAGTTGCAAAGGGCAGTGCCTTTATGTTTTGATCGGTATACAAGAGGTCTTCCCCGAACATTGGCTATTTACATCCATGGACTCTGTTTACAGATAAGCTCTTGGGAAGACAGATACATCTCTGGTGCTTTGCCGGGGGTTTTGCCCCTTGTCTGCCCTGATGAGGGGCAAACACCCCGAAATAGCTGTCTGCAGATAGGAGTCTCTTTCCTGTGTAAGAGCTACTGGCTTGGCTTAAAGGCACTGGCGTTAGTACAGCCACAGCAGCTATAGCGACTGCTATGGGACACAGAGTTTGAGGGGGCCCTCTCAGGTACAAGAACAATGCTCATTTTTGTATGGAACAAATAGTTGGTAGCTTTCTACTATGTGGGGTCCCTGATATATGGCGGCATTATTTATACCTTTAAAAAAAGACCTATCTGCGTTGAAGCTTTTTGGGCCCCCCCCATAAAGTGGGAGCCCCACTCAATTTTTTATGGGCAAAATTTAAATTTTTTAGATACGCCCATGCCTAAAGGGGTATTTCCATCTTTTTTTTTTTGGAACAAATTTTTATTGACAAAATTTGGGGCAATACAAAAATTGATAAAAAATATAAAAATAAAAGGGATATCAGGTCTTTTTTACAATATACCATACGAAATCCCCATTAGTAAAAACAATAAGATAAAAGATAACATTCCTACCCTAACCCCTACCCCCCCCTTTTTGCACTACACCAAGAACCCTCTCCCCTCTATCCAACGATCCATTAAAACCCTCGAATAGAGTAATCCCTCAAATAGCATTTTATCTATGAGCCTCCGCCTCATCACCTTACCCTTGCTACAACCTGGGATCCTGTCCACTCACTTTATGTTACCTGAGAGGGCCTAAATCCCCTCCATACTCTAAAAAGTACCACGTTGTTTCAATAAACGGAGTCACATTTTTCCCCTTATTTCCTTGGTTCAAAAAAATTTTTTTATAAAGGTTCTCCATTTACTGAAAAATCCTTTAGTCAGTCTTTGTATTTCCATCTTAATGATAAGCTTTAAACATGTAGGTAAAGATTATTACCCCAAAAAATTGCTGTTCTGATTTTTCTCCCTTCAGAGCTAAGCATTCTGACTCCTGCTTGTGTAAAAAGTTTCCCCAGGTTACCAACCACCTCTCTGTGCCTAACGGGCTTAGTGGGGATGGTGACTTCAATCCCTTCTGTTTCTTATCAGCAGCACTTATTTCTGTTTCTTACTGACAAACTTTAACCCTTCAGAGCTTTGTAGCCTTCTACGCTGCTGTAAAAACTATTCCAATCCCCAATATTACTCTAACAGGATCAGCTAGGAGTAGCACAGCTGATATGGCAGTCCTGCAATAGACCCACCCACAGCCTGACCAGGAAGTGGGAGCCTGAACTGACTGTGGCTCTTGAAAGAGATCCCCGTCATGTTTAAGGGCTCTTTAATGGGTTGGATGTGGCCATAAGTAACACTACTTCCAATAGGTGGCACTAAAGACTTGGCTCTCTAAAAATTTGTTGCATATTTATTTTCCCAAGGAGCTTTGTATGGCTTCTAAGTTATACCAATAAGGTATGTACCAAATGTAAAAAAAAAACTTAATTTTCATCCATTAAAGCAGCAAAATGGGTATAAAGATATGTATCCTCCTCCACTTCATGTTTTAGGGTCCAAATAGACCTTGGTCACACTATCAGGGGAATGGCACTACATACCAATACCCATCTAATATTCATTTCTAATTATAAATGTTTCCTAAAGATCACTCCTTGCTTAAGTTTAAATTTTTTGAATAGTGCACCCTGGTTTTTAATTTACCAGAACAGGTACTAATACTAACCAAGCCTTGTCACCCGGCCCATTATGAACCTTTTAGGTCTAAAACTCACTTTTTTTACATAGGTTTCTTAAGGGAAAAAAGGGGGATTTTAGACGTAAACAGTTTTTTATACCCAAGAGTCCTATTTGGCTTGAAACGCGTTAGCTGTGGGGGAAAACTGTTTTACTATTTCTATACCCCATATGCTGCCCTTAAAAACCCCTGGCCTTTTAAATTTATGAAAAAAAAAATTGGGAAAATTTTTTTTTACACTTCGGATCCATACCATTATTCGTGTATAGCTTATTTTTTGGTCGGGGGAAAGACGACCTCACACCCCCGGAGACATATAAGCAACTTGAGACCGGCAAAATATACACAGGGTTTTAAACGTAAACAATTTTTCTACATGGGCCCTTTTGTCCCATACCCCCCCTACACTCTAAGGGTTTTTTTTCATGTTGCATTTTTACCGAAAAAAAACCTCTAAAAATGCTCACAATATGGGGAGCCCCCCCCGACTTACAAAACCTTTCGACTACATCGTCCCCCCAGAAAAAACTAGGGTTAAGGGCAATGCTGGCACTTGTAGTTCTATGTTCCAAAGCAGATAGTAGCTGTGGAACTAAAAGTTCCAGCATGCCACAGCACAAAATCTTCTTAACAGGGGAAATCTTCTTAACAGGGGCACAGACAGCAAAACAAATGTAAAAACCCTTCCCTGCACTATCCAAAACTAAAAAAATCCCTTTTGTGCTGGAGTTAAAAGTAATAAATATACCTTTCCACTTACATACAATTCAACTTAAGAACAAACCTACAGTCCCGATCCCATTCGTAACCCGGGGACTGCCTGTATATATATTTCTTTTGCAAAACCTGTAGCTGACAGATGACAGCTAGAAATCAGTAGACGAATATGAAAAGAACTGCAGACGTTGTGTTCTAGCAGTTTGATATATTTATTGTTGCACTTTGTGTTTTGGGTTTTTTTTGATCATTTGTAGTTTTTTTTTTTAATTTTAGTGTGCTTTTTTAGCATTTTTCCCCCCCCACAGCCCTATGGGTTTTTTTGGGGGTTTTTTTTATCTTTAAAAAAACACATTTGGGGGTTGTTGTTTTTTTTTCCATAGTCTTTTTCCACACTGGACATGGTGTGATGGATACCACTTTTACAAATTTTTTTTTTTTATTATCTTTACCCAAAAAGGGCAGGAGGAGAAAGGTAGTGTCCGGAGCATGTCCGGCAGGAGTATGAGGTAGCGCGCCCGCCGGACGTGCTACGGACATTACCTTTCCCCTCCTGCCCTTTTCCTTGCCGTTACGGGTTCTCCCCTACCTCCAGCAGATATTGCCCTCTATACCTTTGTTGCTGCTGCTGCTGCCTTATTTATACTACCTCCTATTTACCACAGATGGACATCTGCATCCAATATTTTTTGATATATTTGTTCTGAATTTTTGTCATAATCAATCCCCTATCTTTAAATTCCCCTGATAACTTCATAATACTGTTTGCTTTGGAAAAAATCATAAGGGATTAGGAAAGGGGATAGAAGCTCAAGCCCCTTTATTGGATGTAACAAATCCCAAAATTTTCTTTTTACCCCACAGGGTCCCCTGGGGAAAACAAAAAGGGGTAATTTGCCAAGCCAGCACACCCATCTGTAAAAAGCCGTTTCGGGGTGTTGCCCCCATCAACAAGCGGGGGGAGCTGCTGGGCTGAGTGGGAGGCAATGATGGCCAGAAAGGGAAATCCCCTTAGGAGAGCGCCTAAAAAACAAACCCGCATCGCTCTGCCTGTACGACGAGGGCAAACACCCCAAAACGGCTTTTTACGAGGGGGGGATGCTGGCTTGGCTAAAATCCCTTTTGCTTTCCAAAGACCCAGTGGTCAAAAGCAAAAGAGGATTTGTTTACATCCAAAGAGGGCGCTTTAGCTTCTCAGCTCCTTTCCCATAATGCCTTTTTGATATCAAGCTTTTGGGGTGCAAAAGGGAATTTCGAATCTCCACCCCTATACGGGGCCCCTCCCCAAGGAAATCTTCTCGTGCTTTGTAAATAAACATATATCTTCTTCACAATTTTTTTGGTGTGCCGGTGTATATCTATACCTGCTATCTCTGACGTGATCTTGTAATTCTAGCGGAGTCATGCAGAAAGTCACATTAAGGAGCAGATAGAATAGAGGGCGAAAAATGAAGTCAAGGGTCAAAATCGGATAGTTCAAGAAACAGACAGGCAAAACGCTTAAAAACTCTGAGGGGCCCAAAAATTACAAGAAAGAAAGTGGTCCTGGTAAAGACCCAGGCAAAACACAATTGGTTCCTGGGAAAAATTAGTGGCCACATTGGCTCCTAAACGAAGGGAAGACACGCGCGCGCCCCAGTGATGGTCGCAAGCAAGTGGCAAAGTCAGTAGTACAGGCCGTCTGGGAGCAGAAAAAGCCCAGTGCCAGTGGGGAGCAGAGGATGGGACCCAGTGCCGTGAAGAAATGGAAGATAAGACCTTCTGCCGAGAGACAGTGAAGTGAGAACGGCGCTGGGTCAGAGGGGCAGGACACGGGCGCGTCCACAGATTGAGGCATGGACCGTGGCGCACTTCAGGACACTTATTAGGAGGATCCCATAACAACAAGTTAATCACAAAGTTTTGCACTTTTATGACCTCCATTGTTCATCTGTAATCTGTGATAAAACCTGATAGTAAGTGTTCAGTGTTCCTGCAGCGCCACCACAGAGGAAATGAAGCATTGCACAACGTTTGTGTAATGCACGACAAAAAAGGTTTCCCCCAAGCAACCATGCCCCAACAGCCCCCTCTACTAACTCAGAATTCATTAAAGGGCTGTTTCTATGACCACAGTTCCACGTAAGAGGTCGGCTCATTACTAACTACGTGCCAACTGTGTTACAGAATGAGTAAGGCGGCGCTTGCGGCCTCCTCCCCATTCATTTCCATGGGAGTTTGGCACTTGTCATCGTCCTCCCCATTCATTTCCATGGGAGTTCGGCACTTGTCATCGTCCTCCCCATTCATTTCCATGGGAGTTCGGCACTTGTCATCGCCCTCCCCATTCATTTACATGGGAGTTTGGCACTTGTCATCGTCCTCCCCATTCATTTCCCTGGGAGTCCGGCACTTGTCATTGTCCTTCTGTAACGGTCTGGAGGTGGATCCTCTGGACCACCGCAGGCAGTGTAAGCCCCCCCAGGGGGGTGGGAAACAAAATGGGGGCCCTATTTTACCAGACCCCGTAAAGCGGGATGGCTTCTGCGGGGGGAGTCCACCAGGGCACTACCACTGGGGGGCTTTTCCTGCGGGCGGGCCCAAAGGGGAGGCGGGGACAGAATCGGCAGCAGGGTCGTATCGGGGCAGGAAAAGGTCAGGGGAGGCGCTGAGGTTCGTGAACTTTAACAGGCAGAAGGTCAGGGGAGGCG
>JAODAL010039047.1:0-38448 GCA_025379985.1 Phyllomedusa bahiana | reverse complement strand
TTTTTTTATGTTACCCATCTAGCTGCCTTATGTTCCTGCACCTCCATGCTACTTACCCTTCCCAGTATCTACACTCGACGAGTGATTTGCTCAGTGGGCAGCCGGCTCGCTTCCAAGTTGGCAATGGATCTCAGTGTCGCCACTTGCTCATTTAGATCCAGATCCGGGCTTCTAAATGTGCAGTGTGCACACATCTTGTACAGCAGTATGCCCCTTCGAACTGTTGCTCAAGGATGACATACATTGCACAGGTTGTGCACTGGACAGCATTGTCAAACATGGACCTCATGGGGATGTTACCAAAAAGATATATATATCTAAATTATAATAATAAGTAATACAATACTGTCCCCTCTAAACTCTCCAAATCTAAAGTCTCTCAATCTCAAGTCTCCACACTTAAAAGAAAAAACACACTTTAAAGAAAACACTCGCAAGACTCGTTCACTCGCTCAAAAGGCTCAGCTTTAAACCTTACCCACACGCTGTTTGGCTGTGCTGCAACTCTCCTGGTTGGGGAGGATTAGTATAATTAAGATGAATATTCTACCCCGTATATTGTATTTATTGCAGGCTCTACCATGCTTCTTACCCAAATTATTTTTCCAACTGGTGGACAAAACCCTTAGCAAATTCACATGGGCTGGCAGGAAGGCGAGAATCGCCAAGTCGGTACTGATAAGGGGCAGGCAGGAGGGCGGCCTAGCATACCCAGACATAAAAGCATATTATCTGGCGTCAATAGCAGCACGAGTGTTTGATTTTTACCATCACAGATCCACAAAACTGTGGGTACGATTAGAGCAAGATATATATAATGCCCCCTTGGCCAATCTGCCGTGGTTGCCCCGAGCCGCTTTCCCATTGCGACTGATGCGGACGCTCCCATGGGTGGCGAGTCACACGTTTCTGGCTTGGAGGTCATATGGGTCTACCAAAGGTATCCTCCCCTCCGGAGGCCCACTAACACCAATAACTGGGAACCCCTCACTGGGAACACGTTGGCCCTCTATCCCGACGACTGATGACAGGGGTGGGAGAGCATTAAGGTTCTCTGACGTTCTTACCTCACAGGGATTGAGACCCATGGCAGAGATGAGGGAATTACTCCCCCTCCTCCCTGTGCCCTGGTTTAGATACCTACAACTCCTGCATTACTACGCTTCTAATAAACTTGTCTTGAAACTTCACAGACCCCTAACTCCCCTGGAAACAATGCTCTCCGACAGCTCATCTGGAAGTCATTTGATCTCCAAGCTATATAAACTGATCATATCCTCTATGTCGGGGTCTGGGCCCACTTATAGGGATGGCTGGGAGAGGGAACTCGGAAGATCCATTTCCGAGGAGGACTGGCGGAAAGCCAACATATTGGCCTATAAATCCATCGTACCTTGTAGACTGCAGGAACTCCACTTCAAAATACTCTCCCACTGGTATAGGGTACCCACACTCTTACATAGGATTTCCCCCCAGGTTCCTAATGTCTGTTGGAGATTGCGAAACAGCGGTAGGATCTATGTCCCACATTGGTGGTCATGCCATCGTTGCAGGTCTTCTGGTGGAAGTTTTTGCAGATCATTGAAGTAGTGACGGGAATCAAACTGCAGAGTGACCCTATGTGGTTTCTGCTACAGATTATCCCTATGCCCCTTCAAATTCTTCAGGTCATCTACTTGTTTTTATGTTGAGTGCCCGCGAAGGCCCTGATACCGGGCTGTGGAGAACGACTGCAACACCTTCCATAGCAGCATGGTATAAGGAGATATCCCATATCCAACAGATGGAAGAGATGCATGCGGACCGCAACCAAATGACTGACAAGTACAAAGCTACGTGGCGGAGTGGGCGACTTTTTGTGGCTCAGAGGCATATGCCGGATTTATTTGACTCTTAAAGAGTAGAGCGACCGTACCCGATGGTCTTGGCCATCTGCTGGGTCTTTTGAGCTATATCTGGGCGAGCGACGCTGGATGTCAGCTCTTGCTCTTCCTCTCAGGGAATATTTATACTTTTGGCCCTCTCCTCGCTCCTTAGTCTGGCTCTAGTTTCGGGTTGAGGTTATGATGTTAGAACGTTAATATTTATAGGAATGATTTCCAAATGCTTTTTCCAATGGCTTTACCTGCTTGGTGTAATAGGGCAATTGTTGTGACTCGCAGGGTTTATCCCTGCTCTTCAACAACAAGACTTTGCTCCTCTTTCTCAGATCAACAACACATGCAATGTAGCTCCCCTGTTTTCCTCTGCCTTGTTTGCAGCTTTCACTTACTGTTGCTACATGCACAATGTTCATACGCCATGTGTATTGATGATTTTTATGCTGAATATGACCAGATGTGTACCTTTTTGTATATCAACTGTCGATATATCAGTATGCTGTTTTGTATTTACGATTTGACTACTTAATAAAAGCTTGGAATATGAAAAAAAAAAAAAGAATGTTTAAAGTTAAATGCACGATTTCAGGCAAGAGGTTATCCAAAAAAAATTTGAGGAAGGCGTTTAATAGGGCTTTGACTACTGACAGAGGACATTTAGTAATCGGTAAACAAAAGTAGAAGGAAAAAACTGATTTAATTCGCTGTATAGGTACATTTGATGATAGAGCTAACGAAATGAGAGGTATACTTAGAAGACATTGGCACATTCCAAAAGCAGATCCGATACTCTCTGAGGTGATTACAAAATATCCTAGTGTCACATATAGAAGAAGAAAAAAATCTTAGGGATGAATTTTTGCATAGTCACTTTGAGGGAGATAGCAAGAAAACATGGTTACAGTCTCCGGTGGTAGGCTCATATCCTTGTGGTAACTGTTAATTTTGTCAATTTATATGAAAAACTAAAGAATTTGTTAATCCCATTGATAAGAGAAGATTTGAGATAAGACAATTCATCAACTGTAAAACCAGAGGGGTGATTTATGGGACTATGTGTACCTGCCCCAAGATCTATGTGGGAAAAACCATACAGGAGTTTCGTCGTCGGATCTCTAAACATCTGAGTACTATTAAAACTAGAGGTGACACTCCCCTAGTGAGACACATTTTGGAGGTTCATAATGGTTGGGTGCTAAAATTTTGGGGCATCTGTGTGAAAAAGCTAGGGGAAAGAAAGGGCGATTTGGATATAGTTTTATTGCAGGAAGAGGCAAGATGGATATATAAACTCAATACATTGAACCCAAAGGCCTAAATGAAGGCTTTTCATTTTCAGCATTTATTTAATCCTGCTTATTCCCTATATAATTTTTGAGGAAACATAATATATGTGACAAAGTACGGACAGTGGTATAAGAATGGCTGAATATAGGACTATAGGAGCACCAGAGTTCACATACCTTTTTTTTCCTTCTTCTTCTTCTTCTTCTTCTTCTTCACTTATCCTCCTCCTGCCCCCTCTGCACCCTCTTTGTCCCTCACTTTCCCAGTGTTTTGCAATGATGATAAGTACTAATCACATGAGGCCACAGATTCTATTTAAATAATTGGGACATATTTTTTATCTTGCATGAAGAGTCTGTTAGCAACCAAATCATGTAACATATACACTTACGTTGCTATGACGAGACGCAGCTCGGGAATAAATTACCGTCTGCAAGGGACCCGTCAGGGGCGCACGAACAGACACAGACAGTGTCAGGCCCTAACACTGGTCCCAACCCCTGTCCCTGCCTTTTGGGGTGCCCAAATCCTTAATAGGTCGGCCCCAACCAGAAGACTGAGCACTATACTGAATAGTGTGAAAACACAAGACGCAGACAAGCAATACAAACACAATATGGGAAGGTCAAGCAAGCCAAGTCGGTAACTATCGGGAACGCGGTACAAAGTCAGAAGGCAGAAGAATAAACGTGATCCAAGCAGAGTAACGTAAGCAGAGAGGCACAGAATAGAGAGGGTAAGTAATAGGCAAAAACAGACCAGTGTAACCAGCAAAGAGAGGAGACAGAAGAGCCCTTAAATACCTTCCAGGAGAATTAAGGACAAAGGCAATAGGAGGAAGAAACGGAAGACCAGATAGGAAGGTAGAGCTGTCAATAACCCAGGAGCAAGGAGCCAGGTTAACCCATGAAGTTCTGGAAGATTCCTGGCCCAGGCGTCGGCCAGGAATCAATCAAGATAGCAGGGAGAAAACCCAGTTCACACTAGTAAACACAAATGAGTCACTATGTCAGAAACCATGGCTTACGTCGCATCGGCCGCGGCCGGCGACCATAACTCAAAGCTGGGATTCTTTCTGGCATGATCATGACACCGTCTCTTTATCTTTACATTTATTATTTCTACCGACTACATAAATTTTATGCTGGCCTATGCAAGTACAATAAAGCATGACTGTACTAGCATTCTTGCACATTTCTCTTGTAACGTAATGATTCAGGTAACTAGCTTAGACCTGTAAGAAAGAATATTTAGTGGGGAAAGTGGGAGGTTATATTTCGGAGATTAAATATCATAAGGCCGGTAGCTTTATTAATATGAATATGCATATTAGATACAGAGGGGAAGAGGTTTATGGGAAGGGACAAAGTTGGCAGTGTGCTGTGGAATGTGGTGCCTATTCCCCTAAGTCCATTCTAGGAGAGCCTCGCAGACGCAGTGATGTGAGAGAGGATGGACGGAAGTCCATCACAGTTAGGGCAGAAATGTCCATTGGTACAGTGTGCGGGTAGCATGGTAAGATAGGGCGGAAGCCCGCTATGGAGATGATGAATTTGCTTGAGGAATATTGTTTATCAGAACGCAGCAGCAGCAGTTAATAGTATCAGAATGCATGCAGGAGAGAAAAAGGGAGAATGGGTATTGTTGAATCTCTGGTAGCCAATTGGTGAGCACCTGAATAGGGTGTGTACCTAAGATTATATAAAAGGAAATGAGCTAGACCACATGGGACCGGGCTTCTATCCCCTGATGAAGCCAGTTAGCTGGTGAAACATGTTGGGGAGGTCAGGCACGTCATTTTAATTTGTGATTTCTTACCTCTTTCTACTGTGTTACCCGCTGCAGAGGGTCTCACAAAGAAACCTTATATGTTTCATGCCCATCACATTAGGGATGACTGCCCAAGTAAGATGTTTTGGATTCCTTTTTGGAGTTAGCAAATCACTGTATATATAGGGTTTACCTGCTAATAGGTGGTGTCCCACCAGACTTGATAATAGAAAAGGAGTTATTCCTTCACAATAAGAAAGGGACAAATTGAGAGGTTAGAAATCAGGTTTTTAAATAGTATGTATCGAGGTTAAGTGTTATACATAATAAAAGTTAAGTTTTAGTGCTTTACAGATTGAGAACTGATAGAGTTTAAGTTTGCCTATGGCAAAATAGTAAATATAGTCATTAAAAGTCACTCTTTGTTCTCTTGCTAGATTCCCATTTTTTTGAGACTATTTAATAAGACATCACAAAAAAGTGACTGATTATCTTTAGAGTTTTCCCAAAGGGAATATCTGTGCCATCAGAGATAAAATCAAATTGCCTGTATACAGTGAAATAATACGAATTCAATTACCTATTTATACCCCCTTGATGGGACTTTCCTGCCTGAACATCTGAGCAAGGGGTTTAATAGAGAACACAAAAATCAGTGGCGATAGAGGAGACCCTTGATGCATGCCTGCCTCCTTCACAAGCCTTATGGACATCCAACAGGCTTTCAGTGCTGATGTTGGGTGCAGTATTCAACAGAAAATAGTCTGTAAGATCTCGCTCTCTATTATTATTAAAGGTTAGAAATCAGGTTTTTAAATAGTGTATATTGAGGTTAAGTGCTATACATAGTAAAAGTCAAGTTTTAGTGCTTTATAGATTGAGAACTGATAGAGTTTACATTTGCCTATGGCAAAATAGTAAATATATGTCTTATTATAAACTCAGCACACAAAAACGTACATTTTTACCATAGGGACAACAAGATTATTTACAACAAATTCCCTTTCAGACTGGAAAACACCTGGAATCTTCTATTTAGGAATTACTCTTACTAATTTAAACAATTCTCTGTACAGAAAATTTACATCACCAGGTTTATATGGGCTGGCCACTGTCAGACTGGTAGGCCTGCGACCCACCAGTGGAGTTGATCCTTGGGGCCAACAATGAAGTGGATTATTGGGACTCACCAGTGAAGTTAATTCTTGGGGTCCAGCCTACAGTTACTGTACATGACTGCCTAGCACTGTTTGCACTCTGCCTCTTATTTTCTGTCTCACTTGCTTCATTTTAGCTTCAGACCCAGGCCTGAGATAACAAGGGGCACTGTGTGCTTCTGTGTGGGCCAGTCCGAGCCTTGCCGGCCATAAACCAAGATTCTCCTATTCTATGCTGATTAAAGATAAGAAATTTGGTGGCACAGGTTCACTGGATGAAAAATGTATTTGACAAACGCTCTGCGGGGACCCTTCGATTAGTTAAAGGGTCATTTAGATGTTCACTCTGTCTATATTGATAACTTTTTTGCCTTAGAACACTTTTGGGGTGAGTTTTTAGGGAGTCGTCCTCTTTTTAAAAAAAGATGCAACTTAAAAGGTTTTAAAAAGAAATAAAAATTACAACCCCTCTTCACAACCACAGTAACATACACACCTTTAAACTTCCTGAAACGTGATACCAGATTTGAATATATCTACTTGGATACAAAATGGTAGTATGACCTCATCCCACCATTATGTAGATAATTGTTTGGAAGCTTTTACTTAATTGTCTAAGAAATTCTCACTGTCCAGCGCTGAGTTTTACAAATACTGACAGATTAGACATTTTCTTTTTACTTATTTTATGGAACTACATGTATTTAGTAAGGAAATTATAAAACATATGAAGTTACTACTACACATCTGAGACTGACCTATGTCCTTTGAGCTGACAACTCTTACTTTCAAGATTCATACCCTTTTAAAATATGAGAGGAAGAAATTGGGGCAGTTTTTTTCGGGTTTAAAAATAGAACGGCTTTGCACTGATTACAAAAAGTTGGGTCTTGACCCCGGGTTGTTTAGTTTATTCCTCTTGTTTGATTTGTGGTTTTTGGGTTCCTATTTGTTTTTGACCCGGGGCTTCGATTTCTACTTCTGACGGGCCCCCGCACTTAGGGAGCGGGACTGTCGCCCAGTTGCCGTTTGCTGCCTAGGGAAGCACTCAAGCAGGCAGGGGGCAGTGGGGTGGGTTCTTAGGGCGCACTGCACCTCCCCTTTACTGAATGCTTTTCTTTGACAAATTGATGTTGTACGTCCGGCGTTTTCAGCAAATGGTTGAGCAACCATTCAGAAAAAGGTTTGTTCGGTCGAATTTTTAAAATTTTCCAAACCGAAAACGTAAATTTTTGGTTTAAAAATTTTATTGGGCATATTCGCCGGCATTTTTACTTTCACTTTCAGCTACTATTCACTATTCTGAAGAGATCTTTGATGACACAATGCGGTTAGAGTCACCGACTAGTAACTAGTGACAGGAGTACTGCCCGTACTGTCGTATTGGCGCCCCTGGCAGTAGCAGCTAGTTAGATTAGTTGGGGAGGTGGGGGTGTACAGAAAGCTTAGGGAATCATTGACAACAAGCGTTAGGGCTTTTTACATTGCCGGCTGTATCTTTCTCAACTTTATTCTGAGTGCCCAAAAGTTCATTTCTGCTGTTTTGGGGGTACAGCTATTGCTGAAGACAGCATGAGCAAATCTGCTATACAGACTAATTGCTTTCACATACTGGTTGCTTGCTGCAATTTTTATTCCGTGTCCAAAAGGTAATTTTTGCTGGTCTTGGGGTCATGCTGCTGAAAAAGACAACGATAGTCAATGTCCTATTCAAAAAAATTTTGTTTCAAATACTAATTTCTTCTTGAAAATTTTATTGAGTGTCAAAAAGGTCATTTTTGCTGGTATTGGAGTCATGCTACTGTTGAAGATACATTTAGTAAATGTCCTATAGAAAGAAATGTATTTCTGTTTCTACCAAACAGTTTACTTTGGTTTAATCTGACCATATGACATTCTCCCAGTTCTCCCATCCAAATGCTCTCTAGCAAACTTCAGACGGGCCCGGACATGTACTGGCTTAAGCAGGAGGTCACGTCTGGCACTGCAGGATATGAGTCCCTGGCGGTGTAGTATGTTACTGATGGTAGCCTTTGTTACATTGGTCCCAGCTCTCTGTAGGTTATTCACTAGGTCCCTGTGTGTGGTTCTGGGATTTTTTCTCACCGTTCTTGTGATCATTTTGACCCCACGGGGTGAAATCTTGCGTGGAGCCCCATATGGAGTTAGATTATCAGTGGTATTATATGTCTTCCATTTTATAATTATTGCTCCCACGGTTGATTTCTTCCGCCAACTGCTTGCCTATTCGATTCCGTCTTACCAGCTGTGAAAGGTAAATTGTTTTGGGGTTTCCCTTCGACTTTTCTTTGGTGTTCAAAAAGTGAGTTTGGGTTGACTGTTTGAAGTTGGACAATGGTAACTGGGGGGAGCCCCATTTCACTTTTTGCCCCGGGGCCCAAAGGGAAATTCAATTATGCCTTCTTGAAGCTTTGTACATGTATATATGTGGGGCAGAAGAACACCCCCAAAATGGGGAAGATGGGGTTTAGCTGAGGGGCGTAGTTATAAAAAGGTGCAGGGGGTAGCAGCTGGTTGGGGCCCTGCATCTTGAGGGGGGCCCCAAAAGCCCCTTTGACAATAAGACAACACAAGAAAGGGGAAAGGTACAGGGGGTAACTGGGGGGGGCCCCAATGGGGGTTTTGGGAGTACCCTGTAAAAGGGCTTAATGAAAAGGGGCCCGTCTATGTTAAAAAATTGGAACTGTAATGGGGGGCCCTTTTGATTTAGCTGCGGGGGCCCTCTGAAATGGTTAAATAGATGACTGATAAAAGGCCCTTTGCAAACCACAACCCCTGAAAACACGCCCTGCCAGTTAATTCCATGTTCTCTGTTAAATTGTTCTTGCTGCCACCAATATATGGATGTTTTGGGGGCCCGGGTTTGAAAATAGAAAAAAAAGTGGATTTCCCAGTTACCAGTGTCAAAGGATCCGTAACATGTACGCTTTCTTTCTGTGACTCTTAGAGCAAATTGTCTTCACAAAGGGTGCTTTACACAGCCCAGTTTGGTCCGTTTTAACTGCCCCAAAATTTTAAAGCCAGCAAGCTTCTTTCATTGTTAAATTGCCAAAAAGGTGTTTAAAGTAAATTTATCAATTACCGTGTTTGAAGTCTTTGGATTCAAAACATTAATTGATTACTCATTTTCCCAAAAGTTTAGATAAGAAAAAAAACTTGTAGTAATAAAGGGCAGTTTAATTGGGGCAGTTAAAACTGCCCCAAAATGCGCTGTTTTGGGAAGCACCCTAAGTTGTTCCACATACCCATTTTATCTTATGGAAGTAATTGCGTTCTCCTCCCTGTGTTTGTATAAAAATTACCTGAAAAACCTTCCCAAAACTTTAATGGGGTTGATTAAAATTTTTCAAAAAATTTTAGGTTCGGGCTGAAATTTTTTATTGGGTCGTATCCATCGCAGCATGACCCCTCGATCGTGATTTTGGGTTCCTTTTTGGCCCCCAAAAGGCAAATGAAAAAAGGGAAAAAGGGGGGGTAGGGGGAAAAAGAAAAAACATCAGGTTTTGGAAAACATAACATTGGGGAGACGCAGGCAATTTAAGGGACGAGGGGGCTTTCTTTCGGGAAAAATTTTACTTCCCGGGATTTGGGAAAAGGGCCAGGCGAAGGGGAAACCCTTTTTTTTTGGACAAAGGAGGGGCTTAGGGGGGGCACGGTTTGGAAAAAATCTTTTTTCTCCAAAAAAATGCAATCGGGGGCGGCAAGGGGGTTTTGGGGGGAAAAATTTGCCAAACCCGGGGGGCCATTTGGGGCCCCCCCGGGGCGCAAGAGAGCCCAGTTACGAACCCCCAAGGCCCGGGAGGAAGGTCCAAACTCCCCTGGGGATTGTTCAAAGGAGCTGAAAAAAATTTTAAAAAGGGGGGGAGGGGCTGGGCTAAAATTTTGGGGGAACAAAGGTTTGGGGGTCCCCTTGGGGGTTCCCCTTTTTTTCCGGGGAAAGGGAGGCCCCCAAAGGGTTGCCCTTTTTTTAAAAAGGAAAAGGCACCCCGGGGGGTCAAAGGAAATTACCAGGGTCATTTGGGGGGGCTGGTTTAAAGGGACATATTGGGGGGTAAAATAAAGGAGGAGAGAAGGTCGGTGGGACCAAACAAAACCAGGGGGAAGCAGGTCCCAAAAGGGATCCCCCTGAGAAAATTGGGCCCGGGGGGGAGGCGAGCTTCTAAAAGGGGTAGGGTTTGAAAGGGGAAAAGGGAAAAAAGGCAGCAAGGAAGGGGGGTTAAAAGGGAAAAAAGCTTTCCCGGGCCCCTACCCCCTCATTTGGGTTTTAAAGGGGACCCCGGGCCCCCAATAGGGGGATACAGATTTTGGAGGGCCGGGAGTTTCATGTTAAACGCCCAGTCGGGAAACAGTTTAAGTTGCATCGACGGTGCTTTCTTGGGGAGAGTGATCATTGACTTCCAGAGTTATTTTGTGGAAATGCAGGTGCCAGGCGAGGTAGAAGCGGGGTTTCTGGTACAAGGCACGGAGGCTTGCGAGGCTGGGAGGACACTGGCTGTTGGCAAAACTCTAACTCCTTCTCAGCAAAAGAGATGTCAATCCAGGTAGCAAGAGCAATGCGGAGGTCCAGGGTGGTAGGTAACTCACGACCAGCCAACTCATCTTTGATGCGTCCATTGAGGTCCCCCCCAGAAAGCAGCAATGAGAGCCTCATTGTTACAAGCAAACTCAGAGGCCAGGGTATGGAACTGGATGGCATACTGACCCACTGGGGAGTTGCCTTGACGGAACTGGAGCTGAAACTATGAAACTATGAGATGATGCAGCAGAGGTGTTGCGGCCAGGTTGCTCGGAGATCTTCTGGAAGGCGCACAAGAATTCTTGGAGGTCCCCTGTCAGTGGATCCCCTTTCTCCCAGAGAGGTGAGGCCAAGGCCAAGGCTTTGCCTTAAAACTGATGATAAAGGCCACCTTGGCATGGTCAGATGGAAACTGGTGAGCCAGGAGCTCATAGTGGATTGTGCACTGGTTGAGGAAGCCGCGACATATATGAGGGTCTCCAAAAAAATTTGGACAGCAGAACAGGGCAGGGGTGGGACTGGTCATGACAGCAGGAGGCGGAGCCACAGTAGTTGGTAGAGCTGGTGTAGGTGCCACTGCAGTCACAACTTCGTCCAGACGGGTGGTGATGGTCTGCAGCTTCTGGAACAGTTGCTTCAGGTGTTTGCCATGACGGTTGATAACAGCTACGATGTCATGCAAGGTCACTCCAGCAGGATCCATTGTAGGGACAGTTGTGCAGTTACGATCTTGCGATGTCAGCAAGCACTGACCCATCGATCGTGGGTAAATGGTGGATCCCATGGGCCCCTGGGAGCGTAGATGGTGCAACTCTCAGAGTTAGCCGAAGTACAGGACTGGTTAGCCAGTGCTGGAATGGACAACAGGACACCTCAGGTGTAGCAAGTGTAGCCGTAAATTGGATGGTACAGTAGCGGACTTGGTACAACGTCAGGAATACAGTAGTTATATAGCCAACTGGTGCAGCGGCAGATATACAGCAGAAACAGGTACTTGCACTTGCAGGGTTAACACGGGGTTAACACAGGTGAACACTGTTATTCAGAAAACCAGCAGCCAGGGGTCAAGGCGAACACAACAATGAACTGACCAGGAGAAAGGGCAGGAAGTTCCTTTGATGTAAAGTGAGGTCACAGATAATAGCCAGATAATCAGGTGCTGTCTCTTTAAATATTCATGCACTGTTGAGCAAACCTTAAAGGATGCTTGCGCGCACACAGGCAGCCAGAGCGGATGAGAGCAAGCAGGAGCGAGGACCGGTGAGTATATGCTGCCGGCGGATGCCTCTGTCGGTGCCCCCGCAGCAGAGTCAGGAGCCAGGATAGGTAAGTATGGTACAGGGGCCACAGCAGAGGCACAGGCATGACCGTGGTCCAAGATAGCGGCCGCGGCGTGCACTGTGACACATGTTTCACACAAAGTTTCTTTAGATGGGTAATAGGGAGAAATGGTCTCTTCTACACATTTTGTGTGCTTGTCAACCTTTAGCTTTCTTCATTTGATCTTTAGAATTTTTAATAAAATTCTTACTGAGATGTAATAATAATAATAATAATCTTTGTTTATATAGCATCAACATAGTCCATCGCACTTTACCACTGAGGGGGTCTACGTACAAACAAAATCAAACATAATACAGACAACGCTACGTACAGTTGAGACACAAGGTATGAGGGCTCTGCTCGCAAGTGCTTACAATCTATTAGGGTGTATGAGTGAGAGGAAGGGTGAGAAGTGCTCATTTTATACAATGGCCCAGCCCTGTTGCATAAATAAGGGGTGATTTACATAAAAAGCGGATGAACCTGCCTCCCGGACCAAATATCTATATACAGATAAGTGCCTGTGAGTGCCCAATGTAGGGAGTGACAGAAGTATGTGTGACAAAAAAGCGTGTGTGTGTGTGGGTGGGGGGGGGGTGTTACCAATTAGAGATCTTGATGGGCCTGCCTAAGATGATGTATTCTCAAGGCACTCTTAAAGGGATTATGAGTGCCTGGTCGTACTGGGTAGCTTGTTCCACAGAACTGGCGCCGCACATGAAAAATCTTGGAGACGGGCATGGGAGGTTCAGATGACATGACGCCTGTAACTCTATCATCCTAATTTGCACAACTATTTGTTGAACTTTAAAATATTCCCTCAAGACATAAGATATTATCGTTTAACATGTTGATTATTGTGAGACTGACTTTGACTTTGATTAGAATGCCTATTAAGAATACCTTGCTGTGATGTAGGGACTTTCTCTGTAAATACCACCTATGCGTATGAAAGAGTAATTGCTTTGGGTTGCAATTCACTGAAAACTTTCCTTATATTTAAGAGGCCAGGAAAGTCTTTAATTTAAGTTGGAGACTGATACTAATTACTCAGCATGCAGCTTTTCCTGATGCTCTGTATGTGTACAGTCGGGGTAAGCTTGACCATGATATCACAGCTTTCTGTGTAATCTTCTCTTATCTCTAAACAAAAGCCATTAAAAAATTGAGATGAAATTCTGTGCTGTGATATCATGGTACTAATGGTGATAAGCTTTGCTACATCTGTATTCATTATCCTCGGTTATTGTAACTTTACAACTCTACTTTATGTATAGCAAATGGAAGAATGAACTAAATAAAAATGTAAACATTATTTAATCAGAAAAGGATTTAAAAACATTTTCAGTGCTTGTACTTATGTGTGCATAATAATTCTACTGAACATCATAGTACACAAGTCAAGTTGAAAGCATCATGTGTACAGTGGATGTTCCCATTTTAGTGGTGGAAAGTTAACTTTTCACCACCATTGCCACCATCCTGGCCATTTGTGATAGTTCACAGGAAATGGTTTTATATCTCAAGAACCACATAGCAGTGAAGAGCTCTCAAATCCCTGTCTTTCTTTACCCAGAGTTAAATGATAAAATTCTGGTTGCCTCATGCCACCACTAAAGAAAGTTTAGGAGTTTATCAAATACTGGTCTCTTATTGAATTCACTTTATAAGTTTAAAACTTCACTTTGTAAACTCCTTCTGGTGATAGGTGCTGACAGAAAGAACATTACTTTCTAACTCTGTAGTTTGATATAGGATAGCAAGGAATTTGGAGCTCTGTATCAGAAAAATGGAACTCTGGATATTTTAAGATATTATTTATCATTTATTTTTTAACTTTAGGAAGGACATTTTTCCCTAAAAAGAGGACAATTGGTTTTTACCTCATGTGTTTTTTGCCTTCCTCTGGACCAACACTATAGCACAATAGGCTGAACTACTTTGTAACCTATTGCAAGTAAAAGAAGTGATGTGAAAGGTTCTATGGAAGTATTCAGAATATATGCGTAAACCATTTTGAATGAGAGCACAACACATTCTAAAAAATGTTTTAACTTATAATAACACAAAAGAAAACTAAGGAATACACCTCTTCCCTCAGCTTTAACCCAACCCGAAAACAGCAGAACCCATAAAGCAGTCCCATAAATAAGAGATCCATCCCAGCATGTGTGATCAGCTTTCAAGCTGCAATTTCAGTAGAAAAGAGAAAAAAAAATACACATGACAAAAGAAAACACATGAAAATATGTTATAACACGTTGTATCATTGGTTTGACCCTCTAGATTATTAACCTTTCAAGAACATCTGCAGAATTCTGTCTGTTTTCAGCAATTCATTATCTTTCCTTCGTGTCTCTGTCATCCCTCAACTACCTGCTCAACAGGCAGATGAGTCTCTTATCAGAAGCAGCAGATGGCAGACCAGTTTGCTTTAATTCTCTGATATAAACTTGGCAAACACTTCCTTGAATTTTTGTGAATTTCGTGCTGAGAATGAAAGCATAAAATATTTTTCATTCTGTATTTATTGTAAAGTAAGTTATAGAAAAAATACTCTGTTAGTTTTGTTAATAGTTCAAAATGTGACAAGAAAGTAGCTTGCACCTAATGTTTTCCAGATCTTTTTATAAAATATTGAAATGTAAAATAGTTTTCAAACTTCTGTTTGTTGCGTTGGTTATTCTTGTTGCAATTAAAAACTTAAATTACATGCTTTAAAATGTATACTATTTTTTATCTAAATAATAATAATGCCGATATAAAGTGATATTTGTACTGTTTGTTTAAGTATATGACGAAATTAAGAAAATCTATTAATGAAAAAATTGCACTATAGTTTAACTCCTTCCTGACTCAGCAATTATTATTTATCATATCATGTTTTGTGAACCTAAAAAAAATATTTTCAGGGCAGATTTGGGAAAAAATAATTATCCTGTTTTATTTGTGGGGGGTAGGAGGTGATTCTTCACTGGGCGATGTAAATGACATGTATATTTATTCTTTGAGTCAGTACAGTTCCAATCATACAAAATTTACATAGTTTTTCACTATGATTTACCACTTTAAAAAATTCAAAAAATTTTTTTGCTTTTCAAATTTTTGCCGCAGCACAATTTTGCGCGACCAATAACTTTTTGTACTAACACCTATGGACTTCAATGAGGGTGTATTTTTTGCTATTGGTACTAGTTTGGAGTACATGCAACTTTTTGGATCACTTCTTTTCAAATTTTTAGGGGCCATGAAATGACGAAAAAAATGCAACTTTGGTGTTTGGAATTTCTTTCTTCTACGGTGTTCAGCGTACGGGATAAAATATGTTATATTTTAATAGATCGGACTATTTCAGACGTGACGATAATA
Organism: Phyllomedusa bahiana; assembly: GCA_025379985.1. Taxonomy (NCBI): domain Eukaryota; kingdom Metazoa; phylum Chordata; class Amphibia; order Anura; family Hylidae; genus Phyllomedusa; species Phyllomedusa bahiana. The sequence goes on along the minus strand of JAODAL010039047.1, from coordinate 23,125 downwards.
AATATGTGTATCTTTTCTATTATTTTAGTTTCTTTATTTGCAAAATGGCAAAAGGGGGTGATTTGAACTTTTAATATATATAAATAGATGTATATATATAATATATATCATTTTTTTTTTTTTAATATAGCTTTCAGTCCCTCTAGGGTTCTTCACCACTAGAAGGCGCAATCATCTATACAGCCTAATGCATTATATACACAACGCATTAGGGTGTACAATGATGGCAGTTTTACTTCTTTCTCTCTGGGGCAGGAAGTAGTAAAACAGAAAACATGGCAGTGATGAACGCCTGTACAAGGCTTCCAGATGCCATATTAAGCAATCGGGACACATCTTGCCACTGATGTCCCGATCGGAGTGAGAAACGGTGCATGGCATTAATTTTGATGCCGTGGCCATGTTCAGTGCGATGTCTAAAGGGTTAAACAGTGTGGGATGGAGCTGATTCCATCCTGTGCTGTAACCGTTGGGAGTTAGCTGCACTTAGTAGTCGTCACACACCTACTATATACCTTACCGGCACTATGTCATATGTTAATGAAACCCCCAGCTGCAATAACATCCCCAACTGTGACAGCTACCTGTAACTGTGTCATGAGGCTGCCATTCAAGTTGTGAAATGGAGCACTACATCTTATTAAAATGGTTTTATGACTAAACTGCTTTAATACAAATTCATGATATATAGGGATACCATACTTTTCATTCATTGCATCTTTACTACATTATATAGAAAACATACAGGGCAGTCTACACATAGTAAATATAGTACTTATAGTATATACATCGCTGTCTATCCATTATGCACACGAGGCAGTTGCCCAGGAACCCCATGAGCATTGAGGCCCCAGGCATTTAGATGTATGGCGATAATATTTATTCCTTTGTATAATGATGTTGTTTTGTAACTGTATAACTATCATTTAGAGATATCATACCTATGTTATATCTCTTTTTATTATTTAAAACATATAATTTTGTATAAATACATCTCTACAGACACAAGTAATGGCACTGTTTTGCAAATACACAGAAATGAGCCAGTAGCTCTATGCAGAGGCCAACAATTATTTATGTGTTCAATGTATATATAGGTGCGTATAGTATAGTATAGTATATATGAAAATTTAGGCTCTTTTCAGATGGTAACCTACTCTAAACAATCCTTCCTCTCTCAGTGCCTTTTCCAGGCCTTCCTGCTTTTCAGGTCATGAGGGTCCCAGCTATACCCTGTTCACATTACAAGCAGACATTATTTTGGCACTGCACTGGTTTGCTGGAGGAAACTGGACATGATTGGATGTACTTGGGGGTGGTCAGAGGATTGGCCTCAGGTTGTCATGTGCTTCAGCAGGGACCAATGCACTGCTTTTCCTGGGAGTCCATAATGCTGTTAAGATGACATTGAGTACTTATGGTGTATAGTAACATAATGCATAGCATATATAGAGTTGAATGAGTGGATTGTCTAGCGCAGTAAGTACAGTGGGGAAAATAAGCATTTGATACACTGGTGATTTTGCAAGTTTTCCCACCCACAAAGAATGGAGGGATCTGTAATTTTTAGTGTAGGTGTACTTCTGTGAGAGACATAATCTAAAAAAAAAAATCCAGAAAATAACACTGTATGATTTTTGAATAATTAATTTGCATTTATTATTTGCATGAAATAAGTATTTGATCACCAACCAACCAGTAAGAATTATGGCTTTTAAAGACCTGTTATCTTTTTCTTTAACTCCTTAACGACCGCCCACTGTCTTTTGATGGTAGGTATTTCAGGTCGTTCATCTGCAGCGACGTCTTTTGCGGCGCTCGGCGCATCAGCAGCGCTTGGATCTGGCGGTACTACACAGCCCTGATCCCGGCGCAGCTCCTGGAGAAAAAAAAAAGTAAAACAGTTTTCCCTTTATGGGATTTATTTAAAAAAAGTAAAAAACATAAAAATTGTGAAAAAAACAATAAAACAATTAAAAAAATTAAATAAAAATCAATATTTAATAAAAAAAAAATTGTGCATACATTACACACACACAAAACCTACTCATATTAGGTATCCACATGACCGTAATAACATGTAGAATTAATCTAAGTTATTAAAGGGGTTTTGCCACGATGTAATGTTGACGTGGGATCCTCCAAAATGGGTATATAATCACTTTTCTAAATATATGTGATTACAAAAAGTGAAGCCTGAAAGAGCTACAGCATTTCTCAATCCCCCTTAGTTACCTGAAAGCTTCCACTAGACACGACCGAGGAGCTGACAGGCCGCTCTTGTGTGAAACACTTCTTTTCTGATGACAGGGAAAATGAATGAGCTTTTAAGGGACAGGGAAGAAAGTGCAGAGTCTGTGTCTTGCTGTATTAAGAATCCACTGTTTTACTGTTATTATTTCACTTAAGTTTTGAGTCGATCCATTATTCCTCACTACTTGCTCACCTCCTCCCTCTCTCCCCTGCAGCCTTCATGTCTCAGCATGATTTGTTTATATTCTACTCCCATACTGATAAAAGGTAAGGAACTGGCGTCCTGGCAAATCCCCTTTAAGTGTGAAATGTGAATGGTGTCAAAAAAAAATTGGAAAAAAGTTCTGCAATTATTTATAAGTGAACTTAAACTATTCCCCCATAAAGTACAACTTGTCTCAAATAAAATGAGGCCTCATACCACTGCGTCATTGAAAAAATAAAAAAGTTACAACTGTTGAAACACAAGGAGGCAAAAACTAAACAAATGTTCTGGTCATTAACTACTTTTCAGGCGTTTCGCTTAAGGGGTTAAGAGGCCCTCCTACTCTGCACTCATTCCCTGTATTAATTGCAACTGTTTGAACTTATTTCCTGTCAACACACCCAATCAATCAATCAATCAATCAATCAATCCAATCAATCAATCGCACTCCAACCTTTCCATCATGGCCAAGACCTAAGAGCTGTCTTAGGACACCAGGGACAAAATTGCAGACCTGCACAAGGCTGGGATGGGCTACAATACAATAGGCAAGCATCTTGGTGAGAAGGCAACAACTTTTAGTTTAATTATTAGAAAATGGAAGAAACACAAGATAACTGTCAATCTTCCTCGGTCTGGGGCTCCTTGCAAGATCTTGTCTAGTGGGGTAAGGATGATTAGGAAAAATGTCTAAGGATAAGAGCTGTCTCAGGACACCAGGGACAAAATTGCAGACCTGCGCAAGGCTGAGATGGGCTACAATACAATAGGCATGCACCCTGGTGAGAAGGCAACAACTTTTTGTTCAATTATTAGAAAATGGAAGTAACACAAGATAACTGTCAATCTTCCTCGGTCTGGGGCTCCTTGCAAGATCTTGCCTCGTGGGATAAGGATGATTCTGAAAAATATAAGGAATCAGCCCAGAACTACATGGGGGACCTGGTCAATGACCTAAATAGAACTAAGAATAAAGTCTCAAAGATTACCATTAGCAACACACTATGCCGTCACGGATTAAAATCCTGCAAGGTACACAAGGTCCCACTGCTCACGCCAGCACATGACCAGGCCCATTTGAAGTTCAAAAATGACCATCTGGATGATCCAAAGGAGGCATGGGGGAAGGTCATGTGGTCAGATGAGACCAAAATAGAACTTTTTGGTATCAATTCAATTCATTGTGTTTGGAGGAAGAAGAAGGATGAGTACAACCCCAAGAACACCGTTTCCAACCGTGAAGCATGTGGGTGGAAACATCATACTTTGGGGGTGCTGTTATGCAAAGGAGACAGGACGACTGCACCGTATTGAAGAGAGGATGGATAGGGCCATGTATCGTTTGATTTTGCCTTCCCTCAGTAATCGCAAACACACAGCCAGGGCAACTAAGGAGAGGCTCTGTAAGAAACATTTCAAGGTCCTAGAGTGGCCTAGCTAGTCTCCAGACCTAAACCCATTGAAAATCTTTGGAGGGAGCTAAAACTCAATGGAGCCAGGGACCGCTCCGAAACCTGAAAGATCTGCATGGAGAAGTGGGTAAAATCTCTGCTGCAGTGTATGCAAACTTGGTCAAGAACTACAGGAAACGTCTGACGTCTGCAATTGCAAACAAAGGTTTCTGAACCAAATATTGAGGTTTTTTTCTATTGTATCAAAATATTGTATCTAAATAAAATGAAAATTAATTATTTAGAAATCATACAATGTGATTTTCCGGATTTTTTTTACATACCGTCTCTCACAGTTGAATTGTACCTACAATAAAAATTACAGATCACTTCTTTTTTTGTAAGTGGAAAAACTTGCAAAATCGCCAGTGTATCAAATACTTTATTTTCCCCCACTATATATAATGTAATACAGTGTATAATAAAAATAGAGAGCATGGACTACTATAGAGTGCCCTTTACTTATTCTATACCATAAAACATTATATACATACTTTGTTGTACATTTCCCTAATTTAACTTTATACTGCATCATTTGTTTTAATGCTGTACATTATACCCATTCTACAATATACTGGTAATTACAAAAAACATATTATGACTCGTTGAAACATAGGCTGTAGTTATAGACTGACCACATTCACCACATTTTGCCTCTGTATTGGCATGGGTGCAGGTTGTTGCATAGTATAATTTATCTGGCCTCTTATGGTTGCTGAATATACTGGGACTATTTGCTCTGGATAAGTTGAAAATTGAAAGAATACATTTGGAGGAGAAATTGAAGTCCTTTCTGCATTTGTTCCAGCTCAAAATGTTGCTAAATGACATCCAGACTGTGGTGCATGACCTTTTCATTAGGTAATATTAGTTGGAACATTGTCACTTGGCTTTTTCTCTATTGTCGTTGTTGGACACTGTGCATTGCCCCATCTGTATCTGTACCAAGAGGTACAAGGATGAGGGTGTTGTAGTCAGAATGATGGCTGTTTTAACTTTTCTGTGCATAGATTTGGTGTCAAATAATCATAAACGTGTCTACTTCTAAAAATGTGGTGCAACGCCCCCCAGAACGTATTCCACAAACATCTGTAGGGGTAGGCAAATCTTGAATTGCTCTCACCTTGTCCAGAACCACTTTGACGCCATTTGAGGTCAGAGGATGCCTAATATATGGAATCTCTGTTATTTTTAGTTTGAATTTCTATATGTTCAGCTTTATTTGTTTTTCTGTACATCTGTTCAAGAATTGTATCATCTTTTGATCATGATCCTTGATTGCAGATTCCATATATTCACTTTCTCCCACTATTATTATATCATCTACTATTGTTTTTACTCCAGCAGGAGCAGGTTTTATGCCCATGGGCATTCTCAGCCATTTATAGCATCCAAATGGAGAAGAAAATGTTGTCAAAACTTAATGCCTCATCCAGTTCCACATGCCAAAATCCATTTTTAACATCACAAACAGAAAATATTTGAGCCTTTGATAGATTCGGTAGAACATCATCTATTGTCGGCATTGGATAATGATTTATTTTTGTTGAGTGGCTTAGGATCAATGTATATTCTTAACTTGCCTGATGATTTCTGCACTATGAGCAAACTGCTGATCCAATCTGTGCTGCTATGGACTGGTGCTATCATGCCTCGCCTCTGTAAGTCCTGCAATTCTTCTTTCAGTGGTTGCATAATAAGCTCCAGGCACTCTTCTTGTAGGTAATTTGGTAGGCTGCACTGAATTATCAATTTCTAGTCCATATTTACTTTCAAAGCACCTATCACCTTCAAATAAATCAGCATGCTCAGTTGTTATCTTCTGAAAATTCAAATTGTGCTCTATTTTTGGTTTGGGATCTTGTATACTCTTTGAGACTTCAACAGACATAATGTTCTGAGACTGTACTTTTATTACGTCCATTACTTGAACTGCTTTTACGCCCAATAATGGTACATAGTCACCACCACACAGCATGGTAAATTCATCTCTGTAACTCTTTCTATTACATGGATTCTATATTTTAAACTTACATGTCCAATAGGTTTTTGAACATTTTTGTTACACATCACCAGTACCTTGTCAGTTGGCTCCATGGAAACCTGTTTGTTCAGCAGAGCATTTGGAATTACATTGCAGCTTGCTCCAAAATCCAGCTGAAATCTAATGGGCTTTTCATCCAACAAGAAGGTTGCAAAAAGTTGCCTGGCACCCTTGGCTTCTGGCTGTCTGATTTACATTGACATTCTCTCTTGCAGGCTGCAGCTGTAGCCATGTAATGTCCTCTGCCCTGTTAGTATCTGAACGCCAATCAAAAGTAGGGCCAATCAAACAAAATACAACAAAGAGATGGGTAATGGTTAAACACCATACTAACGCCGAACAAAACCACATTAACCCAATTGTATAAAGAAATATACTTTATTGAAAAGTTAGACAAAACACATACACAGATAAAATGGTGGTGCTGAAGTACTGCAAGTACTGCTGGTAAGTATGTCCCAAAATAATATATGATATATGATTTATTTGGTTTATATATATTTTTTCCTTATTTATTTTTTCCATTAAGATTGTCTGAGAGCATACTTGGTATATTATTTTGGGACATACTTACCAGCAGTATTTGCAGTACTGTCAGTATCTGGTGTCACAGGGGGGACCGTCTGTGCTGTTTTTTTTTTTTTTTTCCAGCCTAAAAAAGCTGAGAATTATTTTCTTGCGACTGACCTGGGTTTCCCCCATATGTGGACACTTGTTTTTGTCTTCTCATGTCTTTTCCACAGTATTTAAGTAGGGGTGCTTACAAAAGGGGCTTTGTCTTCTTTTTCCCTTAGTCTTTGTTCGTCAGTCAGCGCTTACAGATTTGCTGAATTTCTCTAAGGTATTCTTCTCTTCGTACCTTTCTTGAGGTGAGTTTTTAATGCCACATTTATTCTGTCTTGATGGAGTGTCTCTGATGTTCTAAAGCCTTATTGTAATAGTCTCCTCAGCGTTTCCCAAAAATCTCTCTACATTTTCACCAGACTCCTGATTTGTTGTGAAGAATTTGTATCTTTCTACTGTCTCATTCTTTTTGGGGTCACAATGTTTATCAAATGCCTACACAATGTCTGCTAGGACCAGGCTGTCTGGAAGTAAGGTCTGGGATATTTCCCTAATTTACTTTTCATTTGTCATCACTGGGGGCCACTTTTGGGTCCCTTATGAGTAAATCTTCTTTCGAATGTCTCCAAGTTTTTGATAGTTTGGATGAAATGACATCCAGGCTCAGAGGGAGTTTCAGACCAGTCTCCATTTTGTAGTAATGATGGCAAAAAACTGTATTACGTTGTTTGTAAGTTACTCTACAAAGCTCTGAGAATTTGCAAGTGTGTTCTTTCTGACAGTGGATGTACTCATAAGCCATAGTGGGAAGGGTACCCCAAAAGGAATTTGAGTACGTCCCCTGGGTCGTGCGGGTTACAAGGGCCCCCCCCCCGTTTCGACATGGAACCCGGTATATTACGCTGGCCTCTTGCGCATACCACGGCTGGAGTGAGCTCCCGGCGGGGTGTTGACCCTTAGCTCCGATCTATTAAGATCGTCGGAGCTAAGTCACAGACAGGAAGAGGGAGCTCCTCCTGCCTGCTCTCGGGGCACTGTCGCACGATAGTGTGGCAGCGATCTCTTACCAGATGGCCCCGGGAAGTGAAAGCCGTCTGTGACATCACCATGTCTGGCAATACATTGTGGGCATTGCCGGGCATGGTGATTTAGCAGTCGCCATGGAGACCCGTAAATAAAAAAACCGTTGTAATTCCTATTGTATGGAGATTTGGGATCTGTCATCAATATCATCTGGGGAAAAAAAAAAAAAAAAAAAAAAAAAAAAAAAAAAAAAAAAAAATAAAAAAAAAAATAAAAAAGTGAAAAAAGTGTAAAAAAAAAAAAAAAAAAAAAAAAGGGAAAAAAGTGTAAAAAAGTGAAACACAAAAAATAAAATAAAAACACGTACACCACACTTTTCCATTTTACAAGCGCCATGGTGTGCACCATTAAAAAAGAAAACAATCAAAGCATTGCAATTTTGTGCATCCCGCCAGCAATAAATGGAATAAAAAGCGATCAAAAACTCTTATAAATGCCAAAGATGTACCAAATAAAACATTGGTTCATCCCGCAAAAATAAAGTTACACAGCTCTGTATACGGAAAAATAAAAAAGTTATGGCTATAAGAAGATAGCGATGCATAAATATTGTTTTACACAATAAAAACCCTTTTTTTTTAAATTGCTTCTGCATAAAAAAAACTATACAAATTGGGTATCATCATAATCGTATCGACCCACAGAATAAAAATAACTTGTCATGGACACTGAGAGCTGTTAAAATAAAAAATCAAAAAATAAAAAACGCTACTGGGATTGCAAAGCGATCAAAAAGCCTTGTTCCCCCAAAAATTATACCAATAAAACATCAACTCATCCAGCAAAAAATAAACCCCTAAACAGCTCAGTACACAGAAAAGTAAAAAAGTTTTGGCTCTCAAACTATGGCGATGCAAAAAACATGTTTACCTTTATGAATAAAAAGTATTTTTATTGTGTAAAAGCAGTAAAACTAAAAAAAATACAAATTGGGGTATAAATGTAATTGTATCGACCTGCTGAGTAAAGCTAGCATGTTATTTATATTGCATGGTGACCACTGTAAAAAATAAAAAACACTACCAGAAGTGCTGTTTTTTGTTCAAAACTCCGCACAAAAACCTTTATAAAAAGTGATCAAAATATCATATGCCCCCCCAAAATGGTACCAATAAAAATAACAATTCATCCCGCAAAAAAAAAGCCTTACACAGCTATGCACACAGCAAAATAAAAATGTTATGGCTGTCAGAATAGGACAACATAAAAACTATTGTGTAAAAGTAATAAAACATAAAAAAAAAATATAACATTTATATAATTGTAATTGTACCAACCTGAGTAGCAAAGTTATCCTGTAATTTACACTGCATGGTGAATGCTGTAAAATTGAAACCCATAAGACAATAACGGAACTGTGGTTTTTCCCCTCATTTTCATGGCCCAACGCTAAAAAAACAACACCTGTGTGCCAAAAATGCACAATACACCGTTAGATGAGATCCATGAGGGGTGTTGTATCCAAAATGCGGTGACTTATGTCAGGTTTCATCTGTTCTGGTACTTTGGGGGCTTTGCAAATGTGACATGGCACCCACCAAAATCTGCCTTCCAAAAGCTAAATAGCGCTCCCTCCCTTGTATGCCCTGTCTTCACCCAAACAGCAATTTACACCCACATGTAGGGTATTGCCGAACTTGGATAGAAATGCATAACAAAAAACTTTGGCGTGCTTTTTTTTCCAGGATTATTTGTAAATATTCAACCTTTTCATCTAAAATTGCAGATGTTGGAGAAAAATGGTCTTCATTTCAAGCCTAATGTTAAATAATAATAATAATAATAATGTAATAATAATTAATAATCTTTATTTCTATAGCGCCAACATATTCCGCAGCACTTTACAATTCAAGGGTAAAACATACAGTCATTAACATTAAAAGTCTTACAATTGAGACACTAGGTGTGGGGCCCTGCTCGTGAGAGCTTCAAATCTATTAGGGTGAATGGGTGAAACATAACGGTAAGAAGTGCCAAGTTACAATGGTCGCATGTTTCAAAAATAAGGGGCGTGGTTACTGAAAAATGTAATGGAACCTGCCACCCAGACTTGTAATCTATATAAGATAAGTGCCTGTGAGTGCCCAAGTCAGGGAGTGACAGTTGTTGTGTGATAGCAGTAGGGATCTTTGGGCAGACGAGAAGATGTATTTTCAGGGGCCCTCTTAAATCGTGGAGGGTTGTGAATGTGCCTGAGCGCCCGCGGTAGGCATATTCCAGAGAATTGGTGCGCACGTGTTGAAAATCTTGTAGGCGGCTATGGGAGGTTCGGATGATTCGAGAGACTGTAGTCTGACTATCATCAGCGGAGCGGAGAGCACGGGTAGGGCGGTAGACAGAGACTAGGGAGGAGATGTAGGGAGGAGCAGCGATGTGGAGAGCTTTAGGGTGAGGAGTGCGGAGTTTATACTGTTATCCTGTAGGGATGGGCAAACAGTGCAGTGGACTGGACACAGGTAAGGCAGCAGTATAGCGGCTGGAGAGAAAGACAAGCCCTGGCTGCTGCATTCTGGACAGAATGGAGAGGGGAGGATTTGCAGAGAGGGAGAACGATAAGCAAGGAGTTGCAGTAGTCAAGACGAGATAGAAATAAGGAGCCAGTAATGAGAGTTTGAGTCGTTTCCACAGTGAGAAATAGACGGTTTTGGAGATTATTCTAGAGGTGCAGGTGCAGGAGCGGGCAAGGGATTGGATATATGGGAGAAGGCGATCCAGATCCAATAATACCCCTAGGACAGCGGGCCTGCTGCCTAGGAAAAATGGTGGTTACCACATACAGAAACGAAATAGCAGGGGGGGGGGGGTTGGTTCGTAGATGGCGGAAAGACATGGAGTTCAGGCTTAGTCGAGGTTTAGTTTCAGATGGAGTGAGGAATGATGTCAGAGACAGCGGACAGACAGTCCACTGGTGTTTTGTAGCACGGCTGGAGTGATGTCACGGGAGGAGGGTATAATTGGGTGTCATCGCATAGAGATGTATGGAAGCCAAATCTACTGAGGGTTTGTCCAATGGGGGTGTTGTACCAATGAAAAGAGGGCGAGGACCTAGAACTGATCCCTGAGCGAAACCCCAACAGCAAGAGAAGAGGAGAGGAGATCGAACCAGAAAACGAGCACTGAAAGGAGCGGTCAGAGGGTAGGTCGAAACCAAGCTAGAGCGGTGTCTGGAGGCCAATGGGTGCTGAGATGCTGAGGAGAAGTTGGTGATCCACCCAGTCGTCAATGGCTGCGGAGAGATCCTAGAGAAGCAAACAATGAGTAGTTACCTGAGATTTTGCTGTTAGGAGGTCATTTGAGACTTTAACTAAGGCAGTTTCCGTGGAGTGTAGGGGTGCGGAAACCTGATTGAGAGGGTAAGAAGAGGAGTTAGCAGAGAGATAGCGATTACGGCGAGAGTAGGACCAGCGTTTCAGGAGTTTAGAGATGAAGGGCAGGTTAGATGATGGTCGGTAGTTATCAGCACAGGACGGGGTCAGAGAGGGCTTTTTTAGTAAAGGGGTTATGATGGCGTGTTTGAAGGAAGATGGAAAGATCCCAGTGGAGAGAGAGAGGTTACAGATGCAGTAAAGGTGGGGAGAGGACAGCTGGAGCAGGTGGTGGACAAGAGACAGGAGAAGCCTGGACACTTCTTCCTCTGTCGTCGGGTAAGGCTGCGAGTAGATTTAGAGGACATGCGGGGAGGCGACAGGATTGGGTATTAATTTGGGGGCCGGAGATATGTTTAGCCGTATATTTTCAATTTTGTCTTTGATGTGTGTGGCCCGGTCTTCAGCACAGAGGTCTGTGACCGGAGCCTGCGCTTTAGGCCTTAGGAGGGAGTGGAGGTGTCAAGTGGCGTTTTGGGTTGTTGTGTAGTGTGGGATGAGTGGCGGTGAAATATTTTTGTTTGGCGCAGGGTAGGGCAGTGTGTTAAGTCCTGAGCATGAATTTGTAGTGGAGTAAGTCTGCAGGTAGCTTTTGACATTCTCCACGGCCGATCAGGCACAACTGAAACATTGCTGTTAGAAAACGGTTTCTGAGGTGTGTGCCATAGCTGCTGGCGTCTGACTCTGGTGGGTGCGGTGTGTGGGTGTGCCAACATGTCCAGGGTGGTTGTGAGAGTTTGCATTGTAACGTTTGACAGCCTGGCTGGACAGTGACAGGGAGGAGATTTGGGGGGCAGTGAGGACTGTATGGTGTCTGTGAGTTCCTGAGTATTATGGAGCGGATATTTCGTATGATGATGGGACAAGTTGTCCAGAGAAGCTGAGAATTAGTGATATGAGAGGAGATAGATTGTGGTCAGAGGAGCATAAGGAGAATTAGTGAAGTTAGAAATTGAGGGGAAAGAGACTGAAGACAGATCCAGAGAGTTTCCATTTGTGGGTTGGGGGAGTCAGGTAACTGCAAGAGGCCTGAGGAGGAGGAGTTAATGAAAGAAACTGTGAGGCAGAAGGAGACATGGGTCATCAATGGGGGATGTTGAAATCACCCATGATGAGAGTGGGATTTCAGAAGAGAGGAGAGGTGGGAGCCAGGCGGCAAAATGATCCAGAAAACTAGCGGGGAGAAGTGGAGGGTTCTGTAGCACTGGACTCTGATGGAAAAAGGCTGAAAGAGGTCTGAGGGTGGGGCCCTCAAAGGAGGGGAAAGTGAGGGAGGGTGCAGGAGGAAGGACCTGTTAAGTGCGTGTGGAGAGAGAAGATGCCAACTCCTCCACCCGGCCTGTTCTCAGGTCTGGGGGTGTGGGTGAAGTAGTAGCCACCATAGGTGGAGCGGCAAGGGAAGGGTGTAGATTGCTGGAGCCATGTTTCTGTGGGGCCAGCAGGTTTGAGGGAGTGGAGTGAAAAAGGTCATGACGCAGTGAGTTTGTTGCAGACGGATCGGGCGTTCCATAGAGACACTTAAAAAGGGGCAGAAAAAGGCGTTCATGATTGGCAAGGCGGTTAGCAGGTTTTCTATGGGCGGCTGAGGTTGGAGGTGGGGATGAGCAGTAAAGGAAGGTGGCCCGGGGTTGGGAGAATGTCCGGCAGTTGAGAAGCAGGAGATGAAATGAGACAAGCAGATGGGGTCCGATGAATATGAGCGGCGTTTGTGCAGTAATATGTGAGCTGGAGGTATGGGGTGGTTGAGGAGGGGGAAATAGCGTGTGGGGTGAGTACATAGGTGAGGGAAGGAGAGAGGATCTTATGTGGATAAAACTTGTCTGAGGGCAAGACTAGGGCTGTAAGATAGAGGCAGATGGCTGCCAGGTAGATAGTAATAGCAAGCAATGGTACAGTAAGGAGTATGCAAAGAAGTTGTAGCAACTTTTTACAAAAAAAAAACATAAAAAATAAGGCGAGAGTCCCTTCTCCCTTCTGCTCACTTCAGGCTCAATTCAGGGATAATTCTGGAGGTTGCCACTTCTATAATTGCACTTAGAAATTTGGCACGTGAAATTTGGCCCCCAGACTCGGTCCAAGACCACAGCTCTGCAACTTATATGTTAAAGGGAGATAACATATCAGCAGCACACTAGTTTGGTTACATTGAAAAAAACATTCTGCTTTAATAACAAACATGAAGTTTTTTGAGGTTCTTAGTTCACTCCTTGCTCAAAAACTGCTTAAGCCCACCTTCAACTTCAAGAGATCTCAATGCAGGTGGGGTACTACACTACGTTACACTAACTTTATATTTCTCTGTGGGCCTATCAGACCTACCTTTCAGAATGTGAAGGCACCAGCTTACTGAATACACTGTCACTGATTTAAAGCCTGGGCTTAAAGAGTTTTTTTTTTTTTTTGGTGAGGAGGGAGATGTAGGAGAAAGGTGGGCGTACCATGGTTGAGCTCTTAATAGGAATGGCAGGGATGATAAGGAGGAACACGCAAAGGTGGGATATACGCAAAAGTGTGACCCTAGAACCTCAAAATAACTTTCATGCACAGCGTGCCACCATGGTTTACTTTTTTTAAAAGTTTTTTTTGGAAGTGCTGAACAAATGTTGTTTTTGAATGTATATAGGGAATGGCTGCATCCTTCTTGGCTTTTTGCACTTCCACCCAAAGGTTTTAAATCAGTGAGTGCATTCAGTAGCTCGGTGCCTTCACAATCTGGAAAGGGTAGGTCTGGATAGGCACAGAGAATATAAGTTAGTGTAACGTAAGTGTAGGAGCCCACCTGCACTTGAGGTATCGTTGAAGTCGAAGGTGGGCTTAAGCAGTTTTGCGCAAAAGTGTGAACTAAGAACCTCAAAAAACTATCTAGTGTGCTGCGGATATTGTTATGTGTATGTATATTACAGCCACAACAGCGTGCACCCATGTTTACTTTTTTAAAAGGTTTTTTTGGATGTGCTGAACCAAATGTTGTTTTTGTAATGTTAAAGGGAATCTGTCTCCAATTTTATTTTTTTACTTATTAAATCAAGCGGGACATTATACACCAACATTGGTATCAGCTTCCCCACCATTGGGGTTAAAACCAACTCCTACCCTTAGGACACATCCACTGGAATCCCTTTTGATATACGTATTGGAGATTCAGATGGATATTATGGTTTTTACCATGAGGAGTCCCTGGAATGGGACGAAACGCGTTTGGGTTGTTCTTGGCGCTACACCTTGGCGCAGATAAGTATTGAGTTTGATTATACCCTACTCTATGTCATCGCTTTTTGCATGTTCTAGTGGGGTTTTTTTGACGCTATACCTCAACATAGAAGGCATTGGCTTCTGATATACCCTACTTTATGCCATCGGTTTTTACATGACCTGTAGGGTTGCTTTTGTCACCTAGTGCCAATAGGGTGTTTATACCTTCTTTCTTGTGGCACCGAATACTATTAGTGGCGCCTTTTCACATATCCATTTTTGGTGGTACTGCACAATTTGTATTAAGCTCTGTCTGTCCCTCTTTTCCCAGCAATTGGGGTTCTGTCGTCTGACTGGATAATTGAGGGCGATATGTGTTTTAGGGGACAGTCTAGGAGTTATCTTAGGGGTCGCCCTTATCAGGGCGGTTTCTCTTTTTGTGAGGTACTTGAGGTGTTACGTTTAGGGGACAGTGTAGGTGTTTTTTGTCCCTCCAAATTTTAGGTGGTCCTTTTTATTGTTGTTTTCTTAATTATTACTATTAAAAGGTATGTTTTAAAGAATAGATTCTTGTTTGGTAATTTATTAAATCAAGCCCCTGATCCATATTCTTTTCCTCTAAGTCGTTTTTATTTTCTGATTGTAGATTTCTCAATTCGGCCGTCTTTATATGATTTTTGGGAAGACATTCTTGCTTGCACTGCTTTAACAGCAGTCAGAAAAGGATACTTTACAGCCCGCTTCATGCACATAGGATTCTTAAGACAGATTCTGTCCCATAGACTTGTATAGGAGAGTTTTCACTGTGAAGGGAGGGGAGAGGGGGAGTTGTGACATCTCCTTTTGTGACTGGTGGATTCGTATTAAACTGTACACATTGTGTCTCCTTTCAGTTTGACCTGCTTTTACTGATAATGAGCACACTGCTGAAAAGCTCTCTAAACAGAACAGGAAGTGTCAGATGATTATTAGGCTTAGTGGCCAAAGTGAAAACTGCAGGACTTAAGAATTATTAAAAAATTACTGAAAGTTATATGGAAAATCAAAAAAAAAAACATAACCAAAAATTCCTAAAAAATGTGTTTAACATAAAAATGTGAGCTAAGCAATAAGTCATTTTAATGACACATTCCCTTTAAACAAATTTGTGAAACAACTGTGGGATTGATATACTTACTGGACCCCTGGATATATTTTTCTTAAGAGGTGTTGTTTCCAATATGGGGTCTTTTTAGAAGTGTTTATTAAGCTTTAGCACCTTAGGGTGTCCACAGTGAAGTGTTGCCTAAATGAAATCATAATGAAAATGAAACCCCCAGAGTTCAGTAGGTGCTCCTTCTATTCTGGGGCTTGTGATTGAGCCAAATAGTGCACTAGGGAGACATATTGGATATCTCTGAAAATGGCAGAACCTGGAGAACCAATATTAAGTTGCATTTCCATGGTCACATCTTCTGTGTTCTTGTGAATAATGGATAAAAATTGAAAATCTGAAAAAAAGTGAAATTTTTAAATTTCACCTCCACTTTGCATTAATTCCTGTGAAACACCTAAAGGGTTAATAAACTTCCTAAATGCTGTTTTGAATATTTTAAGGGGTGTAGTTTCTTAGATGGAATCATTTATGAGGGTATATAAGACAATCAAAGCCACATCAGAACTGGATTGGTCACTAAAAAAATTATATAGCAAACTTTCTTGAAAATGTGAAAATTGCTACTAAATTTCTAAGCCCCCTAATGTCATAAAAAAGATATTTAAAAAATTATGCCAAGCTACAGTAGAAAGATAGTTGCTAGTTATAAACTATTTTGAGTGGAATAACTATCTGTCTTACACGCAGAAATTTTTGAAGTTTGAAGATGGTAAATTTTTCAAAATTTTTCAAAACTTTGATATTTTTCACTAATAAACAAGGACTTTTTGGACCAAAATTTCTTACATAGCATCACAGATAGGGATTTTTTTTTAAAATAATTTTTATTAGAAGATAATAAAACACAGCCTCACTAAAAAAAACCCTAATATTCCCTCACAACTATGTGTCCCAGGGAGGGAATAGGTGAGGGAATATTAGGGTTTTTTAGTAGAAGGGTGAGCTTCCGGACGGGAACGCCCTTGTTGCGGCGATTATCCCATATTCTGTTGGACTAGGGATATAGCACAGAACGGTAGGGTGCATTAGGATGAGTTTTTAACTTTTTTCATTTTTCTTGGTGTCCTATATGTTAGTGAGGCCGCATTTTATTATCTTCTAATAAAGGTTATTTTATTTTTTATTTTTCCCTATCTGTGATGCAATTTTTGATTATAGGGAGCATCCTGACCTAGATTTGGTCATATTCTGTGGTAGACCAAAATTATTGCTAACCTAAAGCCCAATGTGTCAAGAGAAAACAATCTCACATGGATAGTTAAAAGCATTAGAAAGTTATTCTCAGATAAAGTGACACATGCCAGATTTAAAAAAAAAATGGGGCTCTATCAGAGAGACTAAAACTGGCTCCTGTGTTAAGGGGTTAAAGGTTCTGTGTCCAGCTTACACCATGTTCTGTTAGTTATTGCTTATGATGGATCACACTCAGATGGTGTCTTCAGGCACTTTATTGCATGAGGTGTTAGCTGTCATTACGCATGTGTCTGATTAGGTCCCTGACCACTAAACCAACAAGTTGCAATCTCTTTGTAGCCCACATAAACAAGTAGTGAGACCCTTAGAGGTCACACAGCATATAACATATTGCTACAGCGATGTCACCAGTAATGTATGTCAATTTATTTAAATAGCGATGTTTAATGTTTTAGTGTCACTGGGAATGCATCTTTGTAAAAGTGATAAAGGTGATATGCAGTGATGACTCACCAGTCTGCATCAAACAAGGAGATAATGCTGTAATTTCTGACTGGTGCCATTTTAATGAAACACATAAAGATGGCTGTCTAAAGAAACCAATTAAATTTCACCACTTAATGACTTGCCTAGCATGTTTTCAAAAATGGGTTAATGACAAGGCTCCATCTTTTAAATGTTATTTCTTAAACAGTCATCTACAATGTTGAATTTAGCTTGTTTTAGAATACCATTTGTTATTATCAAAAAAGTCCAAGAAAAGAGAAACAAAGTATTAAAAATATTATCATATTTTTTCGGTGACAATGATATATATCTCTACATGATGTTGAAAAGAAAACACATGTCACTATTTAAAACAATTTCCTTCTATTTATGTTATAGGTAAATTTAAAGAAAAAATATCCCAAATAAAGCATAACTTTTATTATCACTGAAAAAAACATATAAGATAGATTCACCATTACAAGGATGGGCAACACAATTAATACTCCTATAAAGAAAAACTATACCCAAAACTGTATTCAGACGCATTTTGTTCAGATATGACTGAACTCCTCACTGGGCTATTTCTGTGGAGTTCAATCCTATCCGAACGAAATGTGTTTTTATAAGAGTGTTATTATTTGACCTGTTTAGTAGGGTTTGTATAGAATCAATGCAGAGGGACCAAATTCCACTCCGGTTCAGTGCGTTAAAAAATATGGAAATTTATTGATCCAAAATTTAAAAACCCATATATCAAAAGAGTAAAATAGGAATGACAATACCCATAATGTAAAAAAATTAATTCAGCTTGTGCTTCAGAGCTACTGGTGACATACACTCACCGGCCACTTTATTAGGTACACCATGCTAGTAACGGGTTGGACCCCTTTTGCCTTCAGAACTTGCCTAAATTCTTCGTGGCATAGATTCACAAGGTGTTGCACGATGCTCAATTGGTACAAGGGGCCCAAAGAGTGCCAAGAAAATATTCCCCACATCATGACACCACCACCACCAGCCTGAACCGTTGATACAAGGCAGGATGGATCCATGCTTTCATGTTGTTGACGCCAAATTCTGACCCTACCATCCACATGTCGCAGCAGAAATCGAGACTCATCAGACCAGGCAACGTTTTTCCAATCTTCTACTGTCCAATTTCGATGGCTTGGGCAAATTGGAGCCTCAGTTTCCTGTTCTTAGCTGAAAGGAGTGGCACCCGGTGTGGTCTTCTACTGCTGTAGCCCATCTGTCTCAAAGTTCGCCGTACTGTGCGTTCAGAGATGCTCTTCTGCCTACCTTGGTTGTAACGGGTGGCTATTTGAGTCACTGTTGCCTTTCTATCAGCTCGAACCAGTCTGCCCATTCTCCTTTGACTCTGGCATCAACAAGGCATTTCCGCCCACAGGACTGCCGCTCACTGGATGTTTTTTCTTTTTCGGACCATTCTCTGTAAACCCTAGAGATGGTTGTGCGTGAAATCCCAGGAGATCAGCAGTTTCTGAAATACTCAGACCAGCCCTTCTGGTACCAACAACCATGCCACGTTCAAAGGCACTCAAATCCCCTTTCTTCCCCATACTGATGCTTGGTTTGAACTGCAGGAGATTGTCTTGACCATGTGTACATGCCTAAATGCACTGAGTTGCCGCCATGTGATTGGCTGATTAGAAATTAAGTGTTAACGAGCAGTTGGACAGGTGTACCTAATAAAGTGGCCGGTGAGTGTATATTAAAGGTATGTTTCATAAATCAAGATTGTTCCATTATTTAGCAAACATTGTTTTATGTCATGTCTTTGATTTGAGTAGTTGCTTTGAAGGAAAAAACCTTAAAGAACACCAAGAATGGTGATTTTATAGCTCCTGGCAGGGGTTGTATAATTTTTTTAAATAGGTAATTTAATAATGATATGCTTGCATGTATTATATCTTGTACAAATTATCTGTGAATTTGAGACATATTATCATGGTTCTATGTATGTTCCATTTTTGAATTTAACTATGGTTTAAATAACTCCCATAAACAGTCTAAATGTTCTTGTAGACATATTTTCTTATGACTTAATTTCGATTGCATATACTCTCTAAGTAAAAAGTCCTATGGAGAAGCATCATGCTGCTTTTGCTATTAAGAGACTAGTAGGCTACCACTGATTACTCACTGCAATAGTTATGAAAAAAATAAACTCATCATTAGAATCTTGTCCTTTTATTAAAGTTATCCAGTGAACAATTTAAAAGCGGAATCTTACAATACATAAAGTTATAGTAACAAATATCAGAGACAAAGCACTCATCTTAAACCAAAACCTTTGAGACCACCAGCAGACACTATTTGATATGACATGAATTGCTTAACAATTAATCCATTTACTTTATCAAGATATACAGTGTCAAACATATCTTCATTGAATATGAAATTAGGGATTTACTTTAATCAATTTACATTATTAAATTGCTATACTTAAATGGGTGTTTCAATCTCAGAATATGCCATAAATGTCTGATAAGTATGGTTCCCATTTCTTGGACCTCCACCTATTTCAAGAATGGGCATTCTTCAGAATGGAGAGTAGGTCGCTACTTTTAAATTCTGTTCTATGGGAGTTCCAAGTTCAGCTGATATGCCATAAATGTCTGAGCTGGGAACACCCCTTAAAGTCTAAACTGAGATAATATAATAGATCATATAACTAGCAACCTCAAAATCACTGTCCTATGGTAAGCATAGTAGCTAAAACATTTCGGAGCAAGGTAGCAAAATATTGCAGTTTGTAGTTATGGTGGCTTTATGGCAATGTTTTTTTTTTACTTGAAAAATTGTTTGATAAAAGGTGTTATATTTTAAATATTTTTTTAGAAAAATATTTCAGTAATGCTCCTTCTAAGGCATTATTGCCCCATCAGTGTGAAACTGTCCGAGGCATGAATTAAAAGAGACTGCTTTAGAGGGCTCTATTAGCTCCTGGCAACAGTAGAAACCCATCAGTACCATTGGAGCTGCTGACGGGGTGAAAGCCCCTTCCGTTGTTTACTACCTTAGATACTGTGCCATCCAAGGAGTTATCCATCTAGAATCAAATTTATCTTCTATCTTAGACATTGCAACAGGATATTAGATGTCACTTACAGTCAGTTCTCATTTGTGATAATGTGGGCATATCTCCTGTACTGTCACAACTTTTCAGAATAAGTTGTCATGTGCATCTATGAGGAGTTCCACTGTTTCCCCTCTGCAAGATTACCCTCTAATATGCAGTTGTCCCTGAACTAATGGGTGGAGACTAACTGCTATGATGTTAACTATAAATTGCATAGATTCAAGAGGAAATCTTACTCCACTATGCCTCTATAACAAACTCACAGAAGCAGGGATTTTTGGAGAACATTATAAAGCAGTAGTCAGTAGTATAAACTGTAAATTAAGCACTGAGATGCACTACAAAAGTACTAGATCTTTTCACTAGTATAGTCTGCAGTTCCTTCTTCCCCTTTGGGTATCCAAAGAAGTATTTAACAATGTTCTGGCCAGATCTCAGTGACTTTAATGTAAAAAAAGTATCATCATTCACACAACACGTTTTTTACATACGTTTTTGTATTGCATTAAACGGATGAGTTCAGAGAACTTACATGTCAATTCTTGATCTGTTTTTCGCATGTTAAATTCACATAGGAAACAATGGGATATGTTTTCGGAGGCTCAAAAACTTACCCAAAAACGTACCAGACTTTCTGGTACGCATTTGGATGTGTTTTATGCATTTAAAAAACGTATTGGTTCCAAATTTGAATGTCTGATAATAGGAGGGTATAATTGGTTAATTTGAATGAAAATGTAATGAAAAACGCATCTGAAAAACAAATCCATAAATGCATCAAATACGTATCCCAAAAAATTGCAGTGCGTTTTTGGATACGTTTTTTGGATGCAGTTTAGGATTGATTTTCAATACGTTAATTATTAATTTGAAAAAACATATCAGACACTTGTCCAAGATGGCATTTGAACATATGCACAGCATTAATTGTGTCTATTTCTGAAAAAAAAAAAAAAGCTCTTTGTGTGAAAGCACCCTTTCCCCTCTTCATAGACTTTTATAGGTATCATGTAACCTGATACTTCAGGGGGCTGATCTATTTTTAAATGGACTTTAGCAATTTTTGTGAAGTGAGTAATGAGTTTAAGAGGGTAATGAAGGACTGAAGTTCTTTGAGCCCAAAGGGGAAAATTACTCAAAGGGTCCACCTTCTATACATAAAGGGCATGCACATGTTCATACATACAGTACATAGTTTATTTATTTGTTTCTTTGTGAGGCCATTTTAGCCTAATGTTCTATAGTGTTGATCCAGAGGAAGGTAAAATCCCCATGAGGTAGAAGCCAATTGTCCTTATTTTAGGGAAAAAATCCTTCCTGACTCCAATCTGGCAATCAGAATAAATCCCTGGATCAATGACCCTCCTCTAGAATCCTAGTCACTATAACTTGTTATATTATTACAATCTAGAAATGCATCCAGACCCTTTTTGAACTCTGTTAGTGAATTTACCATAACAAGTTCCTCTGGCAGAGAGTTCCCCAGTCTCACTACCTTACAGTAAAGAATCCCTTTCTACAGTATGTCTATGTAGAAACTTTCACTCCTCAAGATGTGGAGGATGCCCCTTTGTTCTAGATACAATCCTGGGACTAAATAGATCTTGAGATTAAATTTGTTTTAATTTGTATTTAAACAAATTTATTATGTCCCCCCCCCCTCCCCCAAACCCATCTTTTCTCTAAACTAAATAACCCCAACCTTGCTAATCTTTCTAGGTATTGTAGTCCACCCAGTCCTTTTATTATTTTCGTTGCCTGTCTTTGAACCTGTTTAAGATCTACAATATCTTTCCTGTGCACTGGTGCCCAAAACTGTCCACAATATTCCATGTGTCGTCTGACCAGTTACTTGTATAATGTAAGAATGATGTTCTCATTGTGTGCCTCTATGCACCTTTTAATACACCCCATTATTCTATTTGTCTTGGCAGCTGATACCTGGCACTGGTTGCTGAAATTAAAGGGGTTTTGTCACTACAGACTTGCGCAGGCATCTGAGGTGTCAGTGAATAGCTCCTACAAAGAAAAGTGACTGTGCAATATCACATATCAAATAAAAGAGACTGGAGAATATCACCCATACTACCACCATACCATAACCACATATCAACACCACATGCATATTAAAAGTCAGTATACCTGCTACCTGTCAGTGAATAGCCCCACAAATAAAAGTGACTACACAATATCACCATGCCACTACATAGTGACAGAATAATACCAACATGCCATAACCATGTTACACCACATGCATATTAAACATCAAGATACCTGCTACCTGTCAGTGAATAGCCCTTAAAAGCCAATATTGCCACCATGCCATAACTATTCTCTCTTTCTTTATATGGGTGGGAAAGCAGAGTGTATAAGGGTGTGTTATATGGGTGTTGGGAGCAGAGTGTATAAGGGTGGCACAGTATCAAATGCTTTAGAAAAATCTAGATATATAACATCCAGTGCTTCACCCCTATTCAGTCTAGAACTAACCTCCTCATAGAAGCTGATGAGATTAGTTTGACAGAACCGATCCATCATAAACCCATGCTGGAACGGAGTTATACATTTATTTTCAGTGAAATACTCCAGTATAGCATCTCTAAGAAAACATTTTACATGCAATATTGGCACCACATTTGCTATGTGCCAATCCTTTGAAACATACCTCATTACTATTCAGTCCATAAATATTACTGATAAGGATCGGTCTCTCAAGGGGGACCCTTAGGTATATTGGATGGTTGCCAGATTTGATGGTTGATCTGGAACGTGACACAATGAGCACAGAAGACAGGGTTCTCTGAGATCAATGCATAATTTATTAGTCAAAGCATCCTGTAATTATACACCGTTTACAGAAGGTGTTCCTCTGATTTACATAAGATTTAAGAACACATCACTTGATTTAGGTACAAAGTTATTCCGGAAGTGTTTTGCCTTATTTGGAATTAATAGAGATCAACATTTTCTTATCCTTTATTGAAACTAACTAACAGTTAATTTGTTTTTTTGAATGAATTTTATTT